>APFE031002832.1:0-25386 GCA_000404065.3 Pinus taeda | reverse complement strand
TATGCTCTCGCATTTTTATTTTTCCTGTGATTTAGAATTCGTATGAAGGTAATTTCTGTATGGGGTTAAAACCTACATTTGGTATCAGAGCAGTTTTCGCTTCAAGGGGACGCATTTGTTGCTGAGGGGTTTCGCTCGGGCCTGTGGTAGACCCTGTTCAGTGGGAGATCTGCGAGATCGATTCTGGTGGTGAAAGAAGATGGCGAGCAGCTGAAAGATAGAGATTGAGAAGTTCAATGGTCAGAGTTTTGAGTTGTGGAAACTCAAGATGGAGGATCTGTTGGTGGATAAAGATCAGTGGATCGCGGTAGATCTGGGTACTAAACCAACGGGAGTGACCGATGAAGAATGGAATAATTTCGATCGGAAGGTAAAGAGAACAATACGATCGTGTGTCTCAGATTTGCTATTGCTGAATGTATCAAGGGAAGCTACGACGAAGGCTTTGTGGGACAAGTTAGGGACTTTGTACAAATCTAAGTCTCTGGTGAATAAACTATTCCTGCGGAAAAAGCTATATAACCTGAGGATGAAAGATGGAGACTTGGTGACAGTGCATATGAATTTGTTTAATACTGTGGTAAGTCGGTTATCATCTGTTGATATTAAAATTTTAGATGAAGATAAGTGCATCAGTCTGTTGTGTTCTCTACCAGATTCGTGGGATAGTCTCGTTATTGCAATAGGTGGCAATGCAACTGCTTTGCAGTTTGATGAAATAGTCTCAACCTTGCTGGCGGAGGAGATGAGGCAGAAAAATATGGACAACCAGAATGGTGATGCCTTGTCTTGACGAGAACGGTCCCGGAACATAAACAAAAATAAGTCATCAAGTGGGAGATCTAAATCTAGAGGGAGATCTAAATCTCCATGAAAACCTTCAAAGGTGGTGTGCTGGAAATGCGGAAAGGAAGGGCACTTCAGAAGGGAGTGTAAATCTAAAGCTCCTGATAAAGGAAAGGGATCTAATGCTGCTGCTTTTGTAGAGGTGAAAACCACCTCAGATGAAGGTGGGGATGTGTACTTGGCTTCTTCAAGTACAGATGTAGATCATGAGGCATGGTTGATTTACTCAGGTGCATCCTTTCACTTCACTCCCCATAGAAAGTGATTCTGCGAGTTTGAGAAATATGATGGTGGTGATGTCTTCTTAGGAGATGATAGGAAGGCTAGAATCATTGGTCACAGAAAAGTAAAGTTGAAGTTGCAAGGTGGAAGGGTTAGAACCCTTCTAGCTATTCTACACATTCCTGCGTTGGCCAGAAATGTGATTTCTGTAAGAAAGTTGGATGATGTAGGTGTAAAGACAGTGTTCGAGAAGGATACCTGCAAGATGGTTCGAGGAGCACTAGTACTGATGCGGGGAGTTCAGATTGGAACAATTGGTTTGCTAGGAAGCACTGATACGTGGAACTAGTTTGGTTCGGTTTCCTTCATTAGGTATCAGATTTGTTCATTAGTTATGTTCGCTACTCGATTATCACACTAATTATTGAAAATTTTTGGTTACACGGAAGAAGTTTATACCGCACAGGGTTTCCCACTAGGTATATTTCACACGGTTATACGTGTTATTTGAAACTGTTACTTCACATCATCTTGGTTTTTTCTTTTTCCTTCGATTCTTATTGGTTTTCCCCCCTTTTGTAGGTACTTACACTTCCATATCTCTATGGTAGGTAAAGGATATAAATAAATTTAATAATATTATAATATATTATAATATTAATATTATAAATTTAATAGCTTATGATTAATAAAATATTAAATTTATTATATTATATTACATATTAATATATCATGATATATATTAACTCTAGATATATATGGGAGGTATGAACAAAGACACACTTATATAGGTGGAGCGGTAGATGGAGTGAGAGAGTGGGAGAGAGAGGAAGGATGAGAGAGGACTTGAGAGATAGGTGGAGAAAGGGGGGATAGAGAAATGGATTTGGAAGGAAAGCGAGGGAGGGAGAGAGAAATGGAGTTGAAGGGAAATAGATGGGGGGAAGAAGAGTCACATAGAGAGAGAAAAACGGAGATAGACCGGGGAGAAGAGTCATGTAGAGAGAGAAAGTGGAGAGAGTGGGGCGAGTGACAACCAAGAGATGTAGAGAGAGTATATATGTTTGGGGGGATATAGAGAGATAAAGATGATGAGGTAGGATGACAATGTCCATTTCTTTTGTTTGTGACTATTTCGGGTTCCAATATGATTTTTCCTTCTTCATCAAGTTCTCACATTATTGTGTTAGTTGGGATCTTTTGAAGCTTTTGAATAATTTCCCATACTTCGTCGTCATTGTTCCCTTCATCATTTTCATCATTTATTCAATCTAGATGGATAATAGAAATGGCACAAAATAGTGCTTCCACATCCTTAGTACATTGGCAACAACATTTTTCTCCCATTTTTTGTATATGATTTCAATGTCATCACCCAACATGTTTGTGACCCATTTTTGTTGTTCTTCTGAAGATAATACTAAAAATCTTTTAAGACTATCGAGATCCTTTTTTACCTTTATGTGTCTTCACATTAGGTAAGGTATGATGTTTGGAGGAACACTTCCTGGAATAAAATGAATAGCATGATCATGACCATGAATAGGTGGGAGGCCTTTGGGAGTCTCAAATACCATTGAATGATTGTCCAAGACTTTTTGCAAATCTTGAGAAATAGATGATTTCAATGTGGGAACCTACAATGAACATAATTATCCAATTAAGTTTCGTTTTTCTTTCTTTAGAATCTTTATGATTCTATTAGGGCTGATTATCTTTCCGAGTTTACATGTGATACCCCTTAATTCAACTTCCTTTCCTTACTAAAAAAATTTCATGAAAAGTTCTTGAAAAGTGAAAGCTATTGTACCCAAGGATTATAGCCATTGGTCTCATAGTACAACATGAGCATCACCCATTACAATAGAAAGAATTGGGCTATTCAATACATATTCTCCCATTGATAACTTGATATTATGGCACTCTCTAAAGCAATTTATGGTTTCTCCACTTGCAACCATAACTTGAAATTTTGGTGTTGGATATAGGAAGCAATTCAGTTCCTTGGCTACCTTACAATCAATACAATTGTGGGTACGACCCGAATCAATCAATACTATTACCTTTTTCTTCTTGATATGTCCTTCTATTTTGATAGTTTGTGGAGTGGTAACTCCTCCCAATGCATTACACGATATGGTCAGATTTATTTCTTCTTTCTGTAGAGTTTGTTCTTCGTGTATATCCTCTTCTTTTGACATTTCGTGTTCCTTTTCTTCCTCATATTGAAAATCTATTTAAAATCATTTCTTCTCAACACACCTATCACCTCTAGTGTATTTTCTATCACAACTGTAACAAAACCCTTCTACTCTTTTTCTTCCAATTGTTGTGGCGACAACCTTGTAGGTTGTCGAAGGCTAGGGGCAACAACACTTCCATATTTATAGTTATGAGAGGTAGGCTTCCTTGTTGCCTTCATTTTGCTTTCCATTTTTCTTGGCAACCTAAATGCCTTCTCCAATGAATGAGGTTCCCAAAGACAAACCTAATGTAGAATGTCATCCTTTGAAGTCCTTACGAAGACCTCAATCCTCTATTTCTCTAGAATATCGTTTACCCTTATATTCAATTTTTCGAATTCCTCAATGTTCTCTACCATTGAGCCATTTTGTTTTAGATTGATCAATTGGCTAAAGAAGGTGTTTCTCTTTGTATCTTTTTTGTAATACTCTAAAAAAATATTTATTTACATTTCACATAACGATAACCTATTAAATTATATAATAAAATATCAAGATATGCGTTAACATCTTAATCTAAACATTAAGATATGTCAATTATAGTTCATATGGTCATTAATTGTTAACATGGGCATCAACATAGTCAACAACAACAATATCTAACCATACTCACAACAAGGCTCATGATTATGTAAATTATCAATATTATTAGGTGGAAAGTAGAGATCTAATGTTTATGGAATATGCCCAAATATTTATAATAATATTCATAGATCAAGGATCAAGATTTATGTCTAAGTTATTTATGCTTGTTTAGTTAATTTATCTCTCTTTAATTAATTAAAGAAAATGTCATATGAACACATGTTATATTTGGAATATTGTATTAAGTAGTTATGGTATTGAGGCATGGTAGTATAACAAATGATATTTACCACTTAAGAATCTCAATGTTAAATTAAGTGTAAATATGTATGGTTAAAAATATGTATATGGGTTTGTAGCTTCATGTTCCGGATTATCCACAGTTTCCAGTTCAGTCTGTCGACGTTTCGAACCCCAACGGGGGTCCATCATCAGGATGCTTCTGAAGGATAGAAATGAAATGAATGAAAGATGATGAGAGAGAGAGCACTAGGAACCTGAATATAAATACACAAAGGAACCCTAAAAATGACAGCCGACATTACTTTTTATTTAATTCAAGATATTTATTCTTATTTATAATGGTTTATTTATTAATTATAAAATTATTTACATATTCAATTTAATTTTAATTTATTTTAACATTAAGTTATATCAATTAATTAAATCAAATTAATATAATCTAATTGATGATAATTGATAAAGATATTAATTAAAATGTTTAAAATTAATTAAAATTCAATAATTACTTAGTTTAAGGGAATATTTAAAAATCATTTTAATTTGTTTTTAATTGTTATTTTTATTTTGATATTATTATTTATATTAGATTAATAAAATTAATCTAGTTAATTCATATTACTTTTACTTTATTAGAATAAACTACCCCTTATTTATTAAACCTAATTCCCTATTCCTTATTTAATGATATTTTATTTTATTTAATTTTTATAATAATTTAAATTTTATATTATATTAATTAATATATTACTATTATATTAATTTTAAACCCTAATATCCCTATTTCTATTTTTTATTCTACTAATCCTTATGTTATTTTTATTATATTTAAAGTTATTTCAAGGAAATTATTATTAAGTTCTCATATTATTATTAATTATTTAATATTTAGTTTAAACGGGTGTTGGTCTGTGATAAACGGGAGGCGGTGAGCTGTCCACGGGGCAAGTGGCAGCCCAACCTGGTTACGGGTACTCCGCATTTAAGTCGCCAGCAGGTGAGCGCTTCGGGATCATTCCTCCCCCGCGCGAAAACGTTTAAGGCTTCTCCTCCTCGCATCAAACCAAATCCGCTGCATCCTTGGGTATTCATGGCAGAAGCAGGCTCGCACATGGCTCGCCGTTGGCATCGTCGTTATAAGCATGGTCCTCGAGGCAAGGTATGGGTCTGTATTTGGTTCTTCTGGTTTGACTGTGTGCCTGTAATGTGGCAGGTCTCAATTGCAGGCAGCGTAGAAGCTATCCCTCTGACCATTGTTAATCCCTTTCTGCTCTCTGTGCCTCACCACCTGAGCCGAGAGGCTGCAACATTGCCAGAGCCCGTAGTCTTTGCATGCTCCCCTAGCAATTCCCGGCCTGCGTGCTGGGTGCTGCCGCCTCTGTTTTTCATCCCCTGTAATCTGCTGCTCGAGCCCCTGTCTAACAGTCCAAGAGTTAAGCGAACCTCCTCTGCTCCTTGGCTCTCCGGTTCTTTGAAGCCTTCGCCCGTTCAGCTCCCCTTCCTCCCCTCATTGCGATGTCACCGGAACGTCTCCGCGCCAGCTGCCGATGAGGGTCAAGAGGCGGGAGAGGCCGAACCTCCGTCCCTCGCTCCTCTGATTCCCTGTCTGATGAAGCCAACAGCGCCCGACGTCGCAGAGGAAGACGCTCAAGCCAGGACAGGCCCTGCCAGCACAGTTTCCACCCCTCCTCACGCTTTAGTTTCCCTGTTCTCCTGGGCTCAGATACATTTTATGTCTCAGTCAAGATTGAGAAATGTGAAAATGAGGCACAAGGTCCTCCTGCAGAAATCCAGCCTCCATTTCCGCCAGCTCCGCCTCCGGACCAGCCTCCATTGCTGCCGGCTCTTCAACCTCCTGCTCCTGTACCAGACACGCCCACGGCTGCAAAATCTTTAGGGGATGCGAGAGCAGACCCAAGTGCGCCAGCGGAGGATGACGCTCCCCACACCGACTCAAGCGAGCCAGACCCATACTCTTGCCGGGTGGTGGAAGAAGTTCCTTCAACCTCTGTGGACGACTGATCATCATCTCCGGGTTTCTAGTTTTCAAGGTTGGCTCTGTCTTTTGGGGTTCAATAGCTTCTTCCTCTCTATTCTGATATGTAAAGCTGCTGCTCCAGCAATGGTGGCATAGCCTAAGGTTTCTTTTTATGTTTCTACTCACTATGTCAATGGTGGTGTCTAAATCTATGGTAGTTTCTAAGTTTCGGGTTTATATAGTGCTGGTTAACGCCTATGCGGCTAAACTATATCTCTGTACTCCGGATTATAGATGGATTCCTGCTCTAGGTACTGCTCTGTTAGGTTCTATTACATACAAGCAAGTCTTGGCTCATACTGTTGTAAATCCCTTCACTGCAAAAGGATGCAGTTCGAGGTTCGCCTCTCTGTAATTTTGGATTTTGTACTATAATAGAAATTAGACTACTTTCACAAAAAAAAAAAAAAAAAAATTCCAAAAATTAATTGATATAATTAATTATAATGTTAGCTAAAATAATAAAATTAATTAAAATTCAATATCCACAATTACTTAATTTGATTATTTATAATAAATTAATAAAATTACTTAAGTTAATTCATTTTACTTTCCTTATTAAAACCTAATTCACTCAAGATTTTTATTAATCATATTTTATTTATTTAATTTTATTAATTTATTAAAATTAAATTAAGCTATTTATATTAGATTAATTAATATATAACTGTTTTATATTAATTAAATATTTAGATATTTAACTGACATTATAATTATTTTATAGTTTAACAAGAACCATTGTTTAAAATAAAGTTACAATTAGTTAATTTTAATGTTCTTTTAAATCCATGCAGCATTACATGTGTGATGCACTAAATTCATTTTATGCTTATCATGTATTGATTATTATTAGCATTTACTAAAAATTTAATTAATATTGATGTGCTAGTAATTATTGATAATTATATTAAAAAAATTGAAGCCTTAATTATCTCTATGGAATTTGATAGGCTTTGTGTCTATTTTCCAAGTTGAGTTAATATGATTGTGACCGCCTTTTGAACAATTAGATAAAAGTCGCATTCTTCTATTTTTTGTTTTGTTTTTTTTGTTTTTTTTGTCAAGCCTTTGTACATTCTTCTTGTATGTTTCATTTGGAAGCCCTTATTCAGTTGCTTCTATAATAATAAGCTTTAATTTTCTTTCAGTTTTTTTTCCCTCGGTGTTAACTTCTCTTTCTTCAAATCCTTTTCCATATTCTTTAGCATATATTCACAACCTCATCTATAGTGTCTTTTAAAATAGAATTTTTTAAAATTTAGTGGCTTATCAATAATACCACATGCTAGAAAACATATCTCACTTCATATGACACTCATGAATATCACATTTGTTTAATTAATCATTTTAACGAAATTTCCAAAAGGTTTGTAATCATGTATGAGATAAATCTCATTGTTTGAGTTGTGTATACTAATAATAATATTCTTAAATATTATTCAATGGTTATATCCCTCTTATTGATAATTAAATTAAAATTTTGGAAGCCTTGTTGCAAAGTAAACATTCCTATTCTTTTTATTTACGACATAGCTCCCCTATTTTTTTTTCCTTCACTATATCAATCTAATATTATCATACTTGTTAGCTACCTATACCAATAGGTTTCATTTTTCATGATTGGGAGAGGAAGTGCCAATATGATCTACTTTGGTGATACAAAGATCTCATATTCTTGTGGAAGAAGTATACTTACATTTGGTTGATGATACCATACCTATGAATGGGTGATCTAACAACCTAATCTGGGTCATGCCATGTTTCAATTTTTGTTGTAGATTAGAGAAATAAATCTGTCCAAATAGCTCAATCTTGGTAGGTAAAGTAGATAGGTAGAGAAAGAGGGTTCCCAACTGCTTAATCTGAGGCCTTGGAAGCAATAAGGATAGTTTTAGATAGAGAATCAAAAGAAAAAGACAAAGGAAAAGAAAAGGCACAAAAGGGTTTGCAAATCTAAGTGCACCCTCCTTGGAGTAACAAAAAATGCTAGTAAATTGAGTGGGTAGGTAGATGGGGTTGCAGAAAGCATGGTTCATGGCATTTCACTGGCCTAAGCAAAGTTTAAACATGGTGCCAGTGCAAATTTCCTATTTCAGCAGTCTTATAGTAACTTAATGAAGCATGTCTAACTTCCAGATTACCCCCCCATCACATCCATGGCTAACATCCCTATGCCACCCATGTTCATGAAAGAAGTCAAAATCTTTTGTTGGTTCTTGTTTCTTTAGGAGCCACATTTCTTGTGTAAAAATTCTTTTCATTTTGATCTACTTCCTAAAAACCAAGTTTTTTTCATATAAACAACTTAGTATTTTACCGCCCTATCCACCTTTTTTCACTCATGTTAACTACTAACCTATCACTAAGTTAACTCCTTGTATCCCCTACCCCCCTACTACTATGTAAATTTGGCAAAAAACCCAAAAATATCTATATATCCCCTTCCCCGAGCATTATAGCTCTATGTATCATTTTGAAAGTTTCAAAAGGCTAAAACATTTGAGCGCGACCCAAAGAGGGCCAAAAAATTAATCTTGGGATTAATCCAGGATTTTCTCGGATTAATAACCAAAACCCACTTTGTGAATAAACCTTGCAAAAAACCAAAACCCACTTTTTATAAAGTTCCATCGGGCACGCATTCCAGAAATAATAATATTTTATCCTTCCCGGCAGTTCGTATTGCCCGTGCATATCATCAACCCATCAATCGTCAGATTTGGGCTTTCCCATCTGATGGACCACATCCATATCGGACGGGCCCCGATCGCCGCACTTTACCACCTGAGAAACTGTCAGAGGGTGACGTCAGTCCTCTGCCACGCATCACCCCCATATCTTCTCGGGCCGCCCTCTGATAATATCGCGACCGTATCCAGGACGACCCAAGAAAATCCACTTACCACTATGTTATACCACCTGCGTGTGTCACCACTACGTGACGCCCACGTTAGTTGGACTCGGTGCCCTGTCAACACCCCCGCCCGCGAGCGCTCCGACGTGTCCGCCACCTATGCAATCCCCGTGGACCATTCACAGGTTGCCATGTCACCTCATGACATCATGCTGACGTCACCCGACCTTGACCCCACCTGATGACGTCATGCTGATGTCATCCAAAAAACGCGCCAATACCCAAAAAGTCTATATTTTAGCCAAAATTTCGCGTTTTTATCACTTTTGCTAAAAAAGTTGTTTCTCACCTCAGCATGCAAATTACGACCACTTGTCGCCAACCTGCAGAAATCGACTTGAAGAATGCTGCCACCTCCAACCCGCCTGCATTTGTGAGCATTACCGGCAATTCACCAGGTATTTACCCAAAGCATCCCCTCAGAGCTTTGTTATGTCCATAATTCTCCAGAACTGAAATAACAAGAGTAAAGAAACCTATATTTACCAGCAAATTCCTAGTAAACCAGCATCCCTTTACAGTTGTAGGGTCGAAATTCACCTGCAGAACCCACATATAGTCACCTTTTCCTAAATTCACAGTTTGTCCGCGCATTCGTGGACTGAAAACCTGAGAGGCACTAATTCACCGGGAAAATAGTGTTGCTAGTCCCTGCAGTCGCTCAATTAACTCCCTTTGAGCATTCTACACCATTGTCACCACAGTTACCTCATTTTCCCTTACAATTGACTTTACTTCTGCAAAAATAGCCCTCTGTGTTGTTCTGCCCACTGAAACCAGTTCGAGTACGAGTCACAAGTACTACCTAGCCATGGAAACACCAGTAGCCCCGAATGTTCAACCTCTGAATGTCCCACACAGAGAGCTAGATTGGAAGGCCCTGGGTGATAGAGATTACCATATGCTAGACTCAACTGCCATGACCTCCAAATTCAATATTCACCTGCTCAGTTAGTTAAAAGCCCAATATCTCAGTGGAGCTGATATCTTAGGGATTTGGGACTCCAACCTACCCATTTACAATCACCCTCAAGCCAATTTCCTCCCGGACTTGATAAATCAATGTCGTTCCAGCTATGACCCATGTGAGAGAGCTGTTCTCAGCCCCTCAGGCTCAGTATTGTTCCATATCACCCTTGAGGCCATTAATGAGATGTTGCACTTTCACACTGCAAAGCCCCTAACTCCTCTCTCCATCAATGACTTGATAAAGAAAGGGGGCAAGCTCTCGAGTGCTCAGATTACCAAGATTAATCAGTTGTTTATTTAGCCAAAATTTGAAGCTATGAGCACCACCCTTCCTATAGCATATCAATATCTCAATGAGCTGGGCAAAATGCTAGTAGATTTGATTAGTTACATCCTGGGTTATGGGACATATGAGGATGTTGATGAAACCATTATGGCCATGCTGTCCATATTCTCCCCTGGAATTCCTCCTATTGTGCACTATGATTTTGCCACATACATTGCCAATAAGATTCATGAAGAATTGATGAATCTAGAAAGGGAAAAGGTGTTTAAATACACTAGGTACATTTATCACTTATTCTTATTTTATCAGCCTAATGCCTTCCCTGTTCCTCTCAAGAAGATAAATGCCCAGGGAAGCGCAAGGTCTGTAGTGTTTTGGTCTTCAGTCTTTCATCATTTAGCTTATTCACCTTACACCTACTGTGAATTCATAGGGGTTGTTGTTAATCCTTGTAATGTACTTATTAATTAAAAGTGAGCTAGAAAGATTTGGTTATTACACATTCTTAGCTTGTGACTCATTTATCAATATAAATTTGTCCCATCTGCCTATGTTTTTCTTTCTAGTTTTATTGAAGTATTGCCTCATAGTTATAGAGGAAAACACTGTACATTGTACTCTCCAATTTAGCTTTTGATATGTCTATCACTCGTAGTCCCTCTTTAATATGTACATTTTTTTTCTTTTCAAATAATTATAATATGCATGTCGTATTTACAAAACTCAAACTATGAGTGGCTATAGGGGACCCTTTTAATTAATCTTTGTAGTGTCATAGGGATAGAAGCGTATAGAGTGCAACCTTGTATGAACATTTGTATTTGTTACATATTTTGAATATTATTCTATGATTTATTTAAATAGTGTTGTTATTTCATAATTTAATTCAATATGAGTCAACGGGTGTTGTTTCATTACTCTTTTCATTTCATATTTGTTTATATGATTTGAGTTTGCAATATATGGCTTAGTTGATAAGAAAACGAAAGAAATTAATTCCTTAACTATTTTCAACCCATATAGGTGTAGATAAAAAGCCCTTTTTCTGCATGTCGGCACAAGAATCAATCCTTCCTCTGTTTGTATATGTTTAGTTTAACAACTTACTAGTTTCATGTGGTATCTACAAGGGTAGTAGTAAAATTTTACAACAAATAACTAATAAATATCAAATCCAAATTTGACTAGCTATCAATAATGTCCATTGTTTATTGTTGTAATTTTTTTTCATGTCATAAATTGAAGAATGTTTGATTTACATTCAAATATCTTTATTATTGAAAATTTCCAAATGACTAGTAACACCATACTTCCTTACAACTCGATGGAATTAGTTTAAATAATTACTTCTTATTTAATCTATGTTGACTTGTTCATGTAGTAAATTATTTTCTTATGAGATATATATTAGACCAAAGGAAAGAGTTAGTTCATGTAGATGTAGATGTTGAATGTTATATCTAGTAATTCCACTTCTATTTTCCCGTAATTATTGTACCAAATATATCCCTTATAACTTCTTCACCTTTGCCCGCGAATTGTTGTTGACAAAGTCTTATAATAATAGCTATCTACAGGGAAATGGAATGTTCTATGAACAACCTCGAGAACCTTAGTATACATACAACCCTATGAAACTGTGGAATAAAACCTCTTTTCATTTCCTATAGCATTTCCTTTAGAATACTATATGTTATCACTAATTTTTCAATAGCTATATGCATATATTATTAGATATTATTGTTTAATGTAAAATTATTAAGCATCACAATTATGTACAAAACTCACATACATAACACTAACTTCAACATTAAAAGATATCAAAACTAAAAGAAAAATTCCTATTTACCATACTAATTTTTAGAACTATTCTCATAAGTAATTATGCACAGATTTTCTAATGAGAATCATTGTAGTAAATCATACTTGGTGAGCACATTAGCCACCCAACCATGAACTACACTTCAGTTCCCCCGAGATGAGAGAAATTGTCAACAAGATAACAAAATTTTGTTGATTTCTCTGTTAGGTATTTCATACCTTTCTTCCATGTTATATTCTTCGATTAGCAGTGTCCATATTTCATGCTCTTCCACAACTACTTGCCTAGGATTTTCCTTGAAATACCACTTTTATGTCCGGCCATGCTCTATTATTGTCCATGCTTTGAGTCTTTCCCTAGCTAAGAAATTTAGTGTATTTTCTGTCTTATTCATTAAATCTTATCTAGAACATTGTCTAAAATCTTTCTTCTAGAAGTATTATTTCACACAAGGATCTGAGTTCCAAATGTCCCATTCCCAAGTATTTAGAATCCTATTATTTATAAATCAATAAATTCATATATGTACATCAAATCTCAATGTACTTCACAATAGATAGTAATTTTAAATTAACAACAATGAACCTTAATGTATGAAGGGTTATTACAATTTTATGTTTTACCTCCTCCTTGTTGAAATCAGATTCAATATTCCTCAATACTCTTAAATAACATAATCTATTTAAGGTTGGATCGAACAGAAAAAAGTATCACTATTTGGTGATTAAACCTGTGATGAATTAGAATATGTAAATAGCTTTCCCTTTAAAATTTATGTTTTTAACAAGTATTATAGATACACATCTAAATAGTTTTACCAACTATATGAATTTGAATATGAGTTTGAGTTTTCAATTACTCTATATAGTATAGTGACATATTATTATTATTATTATTATTATTATTATTATTATTTCAAATGATATATAATATGTAAATTGTTGACATTCTAATAATTTAATTAGCATAGGCTTTGAAATATTTTATTTGTGAATTGCATTGTCCCCGTAATTTTTCTTTTTCCTTTTCTATTGATATATTTTTAAATACCTTTCAATATCTTTAGTTTTTATTACTTCTTGTTCTTATTGCACATTGAAATATTTTATTGCAATTTATATATATATATTTATATTTTTTCAAAATTGATATTAATATTAAATGCTCCTATTTTACGCCAACAACATTTGATAAGATTATTATGGTCTTATCATAACATTATAAAAACAATATTGGGCCTCCATTTAAATATGCATCATACCCTTTACGAGTGCTTAAATATGGAGTTGGGACAAAATCAATTTGGAATATCTCTCTCGCTGCCTGCTAGACGTCGTGTAGTGAAGCCCCATAGTTCGGTGTTAGGAAGGCTTCACGCCCGCTTTTCTTGTTTCAGAATTTCAACCCTTTTTCTGCAATATTGTGCACGGTTATTACTGTGTTTGGAATTATGAGGAAACGAGCTAAAACAAATATGAACAACTTACGAGTTGTGATTATCAAATGTAATCATAATTCTATGAACATGGAAATCATGATAATATATTTTTAATTTTTCTTTTAGGGATTAGTTTTGTTTTATTGTTTCGATACCTCTTAAAAATTTATCATTTGTGTTTACATTTCAAACGATGAGTTATTTTTAATGATTTTAATCATTATATATGACACATTATCTCAATGTTTTTCTTTAAATAGCCTGCTTTAGGTTTATAGTTAAGGTATATTTAGTTTTCTTATTATTTGCAATTAAAGTATTAAAAAAATATTAACATTTTTGTTTTCCATTACCTTATGAAGTAGGATATATATATCTATATCTATATATATATATTCTTTCTTTTTTTTCTTTTTTTGTTTCCAAATCATCTTATTTTTATTAGTTTTTGTATTTTTTTTTCTTTGGAACTATTGCAACCCTAAAAATTGAATGACGCTAATAGACATCAATCTACAATAAATATCAAACACATAATCCGTGGTATATCAATCTCATAATGATAACATGGATGACAATATATTATGGAAACCATTTCTAGAAAAACCACAAAACTTATTTAAATAATGGTTGTTTGCAGGAAACCACCTATTATTACAACAACTTTTGTGCAACAACTTATAGGAAACATTAAACCTCTAAATTTAACAAATTTGTAGGAAACAACCTATAGGAGAAGCCATTCTTATTTGTTTCTTTGCAGGGAACTAACCAACAATAGACACCAATCCCCTCGTAATCCCTAGTCCACTCTACTTTTTTTTGAGAATTCGAATTTGGGTCTATCAATTTTGACCTTCAGACCCTCTGTAACAATGAACTCTGAACTCATAAACCCAAAAAACTTTCTTTCCCAATAATTGAGTCAAATATGTGACATTAGCTCAGAAGTCCTTGCCCTAATTGGGGGAAAACCTTTTTCCATTTTTGTGTAGATATACAATTAGTCTGGCCCCACCCTAGTTGAGGGTCGTCTAGCCAACTCCTTTCTCAGCTCTAATTTGAAATACAACTGAACATGTACACCGTAAGTGTGTTCTTATCAAGAATGATAACAACTAACTCTAAATAATACACAACATAGTTTATTTTATGTATTTTCAACTTCCTATACTCATTACCTATAACATAATTGTCCTATAGTAAAACTCCCCCCCATCTTTCCATTAAAGCATCAATGAAAACTGTAAATTCCTTTTTTGGATCTACAATTTTTTAGATACAAGCGATTCTAAGTAAATGTTTCAACTCGCCAAAATTATTCTCACATTTTGTAGGCCATTCAAATTTTATTCCTTTTTTTGAAATGATGTGATATGATATGTTATTCTGAAAATTCCCTCTATAAAGCTACAGTAATATCACATGAGTCCTATAGATGATCGAATTGCAGACACATCCTTTTGCATGAGCTAGTTAACCATGGAGTTAACCTTTGCACAATCAATTACTAGTCCTTCCCTTGAAATTATGTGGCCCAAGTATTTTATTTTGGTTTTGTAGAACTCACATTTTCTAAATTTGGCATATAACTCATGTTTCCTTAAAGTTTGGAACAACAATTTTAAGTGTTCCTTATGTTCTTCTTCAGTTTTGGAATATACCAAGAGATCATCGATAAATGCCGACACAAATTTATCCAAGTATTTGTTGAATATAAGATTCATCTAGCACATAAACATTGTTGGGGCATTATTAACACCAAATGGTAACACTACAAATTCATAGTGTCCATATCTAGTCCTAAACATTGTCTTATGAATATCTTCACTTCACATTCTTAGTTAATGATATTGAGTTCTTAAGTCAATTTTGGAAAAAATAGCTTCAACCATCACTTGATCTAATATGTCATCAATATGGGGAAATGGGTATTTTTTTTAATGGTCAGCTTGTTTAGTTGTCGATAACCAATGCATATTCTAAATGTGCCATCCTTCTCTTTGGAAACTAATACAGATGACCCCTATTATGACACATAAGACCTAATATAGTGTTTTTCAATCCTAATTTTGCCTCCTAACACTAATTCAGTCATGTCATCACTATTTGCATTCATTCATCTTTTTTATCGTTCATGGCTTTCGGTTATGCTTGTAGCTGATGTCTAAGAATTTTTTGTTTTAGTATCACGCATGTGGTGATGGCCTCTATTTATGTTACATTGTGAGGCGGGTAGAGTTCAAGTCATGTCCCATGCTCATCATATGACTCATTGGTAAGTTTATTCATGGTTCCTTCATTGAGAACTAAGAGTGGATGGATCTGTAAATGGTGTTGGAATGGTGTTTTTGCTCCCTTCTCATTTTGTCTCGTTACGTTGGTGCACAAATCCCTTGAAGAGTTTACCATTGTTATGTATTTTTCCAGAGCAGAAGTTTGTAGACAGGCATCCTTTGGGTGGCTTTCGAAGTACCACTGTACAGAGGGTCCACCGACTCCTTTCACACACAAATTATATGTTCTCAAGCAATTTCCTCTCGATTCTATGTACCTCTTGCTTAAAATGTTGGTATTTCGAATTACATTTTCCTTCTAAAATTTTGAATTAAGTTGTGGTTCGCTTTATACATCAATTTTTCTCTTTTCTCATTATTTCACTAGAAATAGAGCTTGTATTCCCTTTGGGAAATACTTCCTTTTGCAGAACTCTGGCCTCTACAAAACTACTTGGTGCATAAAGCATTAGAAATAAGATCTTAAAACACTAAAGGGAAATCTGAGTCCTCGCTTAGGTAAATACCTAGTGTTAATATTTTTGATTTGTTGTTCTAGTGGATCACCATGGTAAAGAGTTTACAATTTTAGGTTTTTCTTGTTGGTGGTTTTTTTTCATTCCTTGGTTTTTGTTCTCATTTTTGGCATTTGCAACTGATGTTAACCCACAATATTTATTTGTGAATTTACAAGGACATCATGGTGAGAGGGCGTATATAAGGTTTTTTCCTCTTGATCCAAAGGAATGGAATCATATATAAGTACAGATAATTATTGTCCTTAAGCTTTTATTCCCTTTTTGTTTTGATCTCCTATTCTGCATGGTGTAAAAATGCTCCTGAAAGATGATGCCACCCATATTAATTTTCTATGTGGATCCTTCCATCCTACCAGAGTCCAGCTAAATTTGTCTCATCACGTCTCGAGGTTACTTACAATTCTCTCTGAACTCGAGCCCTTACAATGGTTTTTGTTTCTAGCTCATGATTGATAGGGGTTATTGTTATTACTTGTAATGTGCCTATTGATTAAAAGTGAGCTAGAAAGATAAGGTTATTACACATTCTTAGTTTGTGACTCCTTTATCAATATAATTTTTTCCCATGTCCCTATGTTTTTCATTCTAGGTTTATTGAAGGCTTACTTCATAGTTATGGAGGAAAACCTTGTACATTGTAGTCTCCAACTTAGTTTTTGATATATCAACCAGTCGTGTTGTCCCTATTTAATATGTGCATTTTTTTCTTTTTAAATAATTATAATATTCATGTTGTATTTACAAATCTCAAATTATGAGTCACTATAGGCAACCCTTTTAATTAATCTCTGCACTGTCATAGGGATAGAAGCATACTCTCTGCAACCTTGTATGAACATTTGTATTTGTTCCATATTTTGAATATTATTCTCTCATTTAATTAAATAGTGTTGTTACCTCTTAATTTAATTCAATATGATTCAATGGGTATTGTTTCACTACTCTTTTCATTGCATCTTCATTTCTATGATTTGAGTTTTCAATATATGCCTCAGTTGATAAGAAAACCAAAGGAATTACTTCCTTAACTATTTTCAACCTATATAGCTTTAGATAAAAAGCCCTTTCTATGCATGTGGACACAAGTATCTATCGTTGTTCTATTTTTATACGTTTAGTTTAACAATTTACTAATTTCATGTGGTATTCAATGCATATACAATTTTCACTTTCATGAGCATATCTGCGAGCGTAGTATTAAAATTTTACAACAAATAAATCATAAGTAGAAAATCCCAATTTGACTAGCTATCAATAATGTCCATTGTTTTTTGTTGTAATTTCTTTTCATGTCTTCAATTGAAAAATCTTTGATTTACAATCAAATATCTTTATCATTGAAAATTTCCAAATGACAGGTAACACCGTACTTCCTTACAACACGATGGCACTAGTTTAAGTAATTACTTCTTATTTGATCTATGTTGATTCGTGCATGTAGTAAATTATTTTCTTATGAAATATATATTAGGCCAAAGGAAAGAGTTAGTTTGTGTAGATGCAAATCTTGAATGTTATACCAAGTAATTCCACTTTGATTTTCCCATAATTATTCTACCAAATCTATCCCTTATAACTTCTTGGGTTTTTCCCGCGAATTGTTGTTGACAAAGTATTATAATAATAGCTATCTAAATTGGAATGTTCTACAATTAACCTCAATAACCTTACAATACATACAACCCTACAAAACGTTGGAATAAATCCTCTTTTCATTTCCTATAGAATTTTCTTTAGAATACGATATGTTATGACTAATTTTTCAATCACTATATGCATATATTCTTAGATATTATTGTTTAATGTAAAATTATTAAGCATGAGAATTATGTACAAAACTCATATACATAACGCTAACTTCAACATTAAAAGATATTGAAACTAAAAGAAATATTCATATTTACCATACTAATTTTAGAACTATTCTAACAAATAATTATGCACATATCTTCTAACGAGAATCATTGTAGTAAATCATACTTGGTGAGCACATTTTCTACCCAACCATGAACTACACTTCCAATTCCCCTCGAGATGAGAGAAATTGTCGACAAGATAACAAAATTCTGTTGATTTCTCTGCTAGGTATTTCATACCTTTCTTCCATGTTAGATTTTTCCATTAGTGGCATCCTGATTTTATGGTCTTCCATAACTACTTGCCTAGGATATTCCTTAAAATCCCACTTCTATATCCCATGGTGCTTTATTCTTGTCCAAGCTTTGAGTCTTTCCCGAACTAAGCAATTTAATGGATTTTCCTCCTATTCATTAAATCTTATCTAGAAATTTATCTAGAATCTTTCTCATAGAAGAATTATTTCATGCGAGGATGTCAATTTTGAATGTCCCATTCCCAAGTATTTCCAATAATGTTATTTATAAATTGATAAATTAATATATTTACATAAAATCTCAATTCACTTCACAATAGAAAGTAATTTTAAAATAACAACAATCATTAAGGTACGAAGGGGTATTACAATTTTATGTTTTCTTTCTCCCAAGTGGTACCTCCTTGTTCAAATCATTTTCAATATCCATAAATAACATAATCTATTTAAAGTTGGATAGAACAAAAAAAAAAAATCTCCCTATTTCGTGTTGAAACCTATGATGAAGTAGAATATCTAAATAACTTTCTCTTTAAACTTTGGGTACTTTAACAAGTATTATAGATGCATATCTGAATAATTTTCTCTTGAAACTTTGGTTTTTTAAGAAACATTATATATCCATATTACTCAAAGATACTTGAAGTGCTACAACAATATAGATTTGAATATAAGTTTGAGTTTTTAATTACTTTATATAATACATAGAATTATTATTATTATTATTTCAAATGATATATAATATGTAAATTGTTGACATTGTAATAATTTAATTAGCATGGGAATTGACATATTTTATTGCAATTTGTATATATAGATAAATATGTTTATATTTTTTCTAAATTTGATATTAATATTAAATTAAAATTTGATAAGATTATTATTGTCTCCATCCATAGGATTATAAAAACAATATTGGGCCTCCATTTAAATACGCATCATATGCTTTTTGAGTGCTTAAATATGGAGGCGTTACAAAATCAATTTGGAATGTCTCTCTCCATGCCTACTAGATGTCGTGTAAAGGCCCATAGTTCGGCGTTAGGAAGGCTTCACGCCAGGTTTTCCTGTTTCAGAATTTCGACCCTTTTTCTACAATATTGTCCACGATTATTACCGTGTTTGGAATTATGAGGCAACGAGCTAAAACAAATGTGAACAACTTACGAGTTGTGATTCATCAAATGTAATCATAATTCTATGAACATGGAAATCATGATAGTATATTTTCAATTTTTTTTTTTTTTTTATGGATTAGTTTTGCTTTATTGTTTCAATACCTCTTAAGAATTTATCGTTTATGTTTACATTTCAAATGATTAATTATTTTTAAATATTTTAATCATTATATATAAGACATTATGTCAGTGTTTTTTTTTAAATTGCATGCTTTAGTTTTATAGTTAAGATATATTTAGTTTTCTTATGGTTTGTAATTAAAGTATTAAAAAAAGTATTAACACTTTTGTTTTCATTAAGTTAGTTATATATATATATATATACTTATTATTTTTATTTTTTTATTTCCAAATCATCTCCATGCTTATTAGTTTTTGTAATTTTTTTTCAGACTAGTGCAACCCTAAAATTTGAAAGACGTTCATAGACATCAATCTACGATAAACATCGAACACATATTCCGTGGTATATCAATCTCATAATGAGAACATGGATGACAATATATCATGGAAAGCATTTCCAGTAAAACCACAAAACCTATTTAAATAATTGTTGTTTGTAGGAAACAACCTATTATTACAATAACTTCTGTGCAATGACTTATAGGAAACATGAAACCCCTAAATTTAACAAATTTTTAGGAAACAACCTACGGGAGAAGCCAATACTATTTGTTTCTTTGTAGGGAACTAACCAACAATAGACATCAATCCCCTCCTAATCCCTAATCCACTCTAATTTTTTATGAGAGTTCGAATTTGGTTTTATCAATTTTGACCTTCAAACCCTCTATAACAACGAACTCTCAGCTCATAAACCCCAAAAACTTTCTTTGCCAATAATTGACTCAATTATGTGACATTACTTCAGAAGTCTTGGCATTGGTCATGGGACAACCTTTTCCATTTACGTGTAGATATCCAATTAGTCCATGGCCAACGATCCGACTAGGCCCCACCCCAGTCAAGGTTCAGGTTGGTCGACTCATTTCTCACCTCGAATTTGAAATACAACTGACCATGTATGCCCTAACTCCACCCTTATCCAGAATGCCTCTAACAAACCTATGTCATTTGAGAATGGATCTCATGAGAAGACCTAATCATTATTTCATTCGTGGTCCCATATTACCCTTGCAAATAAAATTAATTCATAAGTCGAACACATGGTTGTTGACTTGGCTCTTCAAACAAGACTATCCTCATCACATAAAAATATAGTGGCAAAGACAAAATTATAGAAGTACAAAAATAAGAATAATCTAACTCCAAATAAATGACACAAGAATTTTATATTTGAGTCAAAATGAAAGTACATGTCGTGAACCATGAGAGGGTGACTGACATCATATTGGCCCTTTCCCTTAGCCTAACATTTCATTGAATCACTCGCATGCTAACACATTACAATCAAATCATAAAAAGATAAGTAATATAAACCAAAAGAGAGATGAGGAATCACATCCTCTTGCCACGTCGGGCATTCTAGATGTTTACAATTTAATTAAATTCTATAGAAAAACTAGAAAATCATGCTCCTTTCCTTAGGCTACAATGCTTCTCCTTCTCAAATGTTTTGAGAATAAAATTCTGTTTGTGCTTAAGTCAATGCTCCTACATCAAATTTCCTTGCTTAGAAATATTCGTGATTTCCCGATCACGTGTTTTCATTACTACAGCTTCCTTTTTGCAACTTTAGTCTTCTTTTCTACAAATATCCGTTATGCTCTTAACCTAAAAAAGAAACCCAGATATAGAATACACGAAGAAAAATACCTAGAACATAGAATAGTGAGAGTCAACAGAAAATATTTTATTATTTAGAAAGCAATGTTCACTAGCCTCTTCGAGGGGGCAACCTCCAATAGAGCAGAGCTCGATTCAGAAATAAGACACGATGCTCCTCGCAAGGAGTCTCTATCCTTTATATATAACTCATACATGCAATTCCATGGATCAATACCATGGGTTTTGTTAATACCATCTATCTAATACTAGGCCCATTTGCAGCTAACTGTGTTCCCGTCATTAATAGTGGGTTAACCACTTACAATTGCTAATATGGGCTTTATTGACTCTTTATTATGACGTGATCCCACTACATAAATAAGGGGGTTAGGGTGGGACCCTAACATGCCCTTCCCCTTAAGAATAGCCTTGTCCTCAAGGCTGAAGCTGCAGAAACTACTGAAGAATAGAGGTTGGTTCCCAAGTTTCATCTTCCGGAGAGGTGTCTTTCCACTTGACGAGGACTTCCCTAATCACTCGGTCATGGAGGGTCTGTTCTCGTGTGTCCAAGACCTGTTGAGGTTGGAGCCAGATTGACCCTTCCTCGTCCAATTCAGGTAGACTAGTTTGAATTCTGCAATTATTCCCAATCACTTTCTTGAGGCATGAGACATGGAAAACTGGATGGATTTTTGCAGTAGGTGGCAAAGCCAGCTTGTATGCTACTTCTCCAATGCACTTAGGTACTTGACATGGTCCGTAGAATTTTGGAGATAGTTTCTGACAACCCTTGTCTTTGAGTGATGTTTTCTTATATGGTTGCAACCTCAAAAATACCTCATCCCCTTGTTGAAATTGGTGCTCTGAGTGATGCTGGTCTACCTGTTGCTTCATGCAGTTTTGAGCTTCGTGAAGGTTCTCTCTATGATGGGGGAGCATGGTTGAACGGTCTTGGGGGCGTTGATCCACTGCTTGTACCTTTGAGCGTCCCTTGATATAAGAAGTAGGGGAAGGAGGGAGTTGACCATATACTACTTCATAGGGACTCATTTTGGTGGTGGCATGATAGTTTGTGTTATACCACCATTCAGCCAGAGGTAACCAGTGTACCCAAAGATGTTGCTTTTATTAACTAAAACACCTAAGGTAGGTTTCCAGACATTTTTTGATGGCTTCAGTTTGACCATCTGTTTGTGGATGATAGGAAGTGCTGAGTTTTAGTTGGGTGCCTCTTAGCCTGAAGAGTTCGTGCCAAAAATTATTGGTGAAGATCGGATCATGATCAGACACAATAGAAGTGGGCATGCCATGCAATTTGAAGATCTGAACCATGAAAGATTCAGCGACCAAAGTCGGTGTAAACGGATGGGGTAGGGCATAGAAATGAGCATACTTCGAAAGTTTGTCCACAACCACCATGATGTCTGACTTGTTTCTAGACTTTGGAAGACCTGTAATGAAATCCATAGAAACCTTCGTCCATATTGATGCCGGGATGGGCAATGGTTGTAATGTGCCTGGTGCTTTGATGGTCACCCCTTTGTGGCCTTGACAGACATCACATTCTGCTACAAAGGTAAGGATGTCCTTTTTCATGCCTATCCAAAAAAATGATCTTCTGGTGTGAGCGTACGTCTTTTGAAAGCGTGAATGTCCTGCAAGGGGGGATGAGTGCAATTCTCCCAAAATGCGACTTTTGAGGCTAGATGTTGGTGATATTATGACTCTGTCCCTGTAGCGAAGAATATCATTGTGCCACGAGTAGCCCTTGGTGGGATTTGGATCCACCTGCAATTGAGAAATGAGTTGGGAGAGCCTAGGATGTGAAAACCATTCCCTCCGAGCCTCTTCAATCCATTCTGGAATGTGAAGGGAAATTGCTAGTAGGGTACTTTCTTCCTCAAATCAGCGAGATAATGCATCTACTACACTATTTTCTTGCCCTCTTTTGTAGACGATCTCATAATCATATCCCAGCATTTTGGCAAGCCATTTATTTTGTTTTGGGGAGGATAGGTGTTGCTCCAAAAAGTATTTAAGACTGTGATGGTCTGTGTGGATTTGGAAACGTCGCCCCAGTAAGTAAGGACGCCATGTCTCTACTATATGTAAAATGGCTATCATTTCCTTCTCATAGGTAGATTGACTCAAATTCTTCCCACTTAGTTGTTGTCTTGTGAAGGCCAAAGGTCGACCTTCTTGCATTAAGACTGCCCCAATACGTGTACCTGAAGCATTACATTCAATGACAAAATATTTTTTCAAATCCAGTAGTGCTAAGACTGGAGTGGAACACATGGCATTTTTGAAAGCTCTAAGTGCCTGTTGTGCATCCTCATTCCAGAAGAATTAATTTTTCTTCAGGAGTTGCATGAGGGGCCTCGCTATGTAACCATAATTGCGGACGAATTTGCGATAATAAACTGTGATACCCAAAAATCCTCTGAGACTCTTCAAGGTCTTAGGTTAACGCCAATCCTCGATTGCGTGGATCTTTTTGGGGTCCACCTTGAAACCTCCACGCCCCACAATGTGGCCCAAATACTCAACTTCTTCCATACCAAATGAACATTTGGACATCTTAACAAATAATTGATGCTTGCAGAGCAGTTGCAAGAGTAGATCTACATGTTGAAGATGTGCGGCCCAAGTGCCACTATAGATGAGGATGTCATTGAAGAAGACAAGAGCGAATTTCCTAAGATATGGTTTGAGAAGATCGTTCATAAGGCTCTGAAAAGTAGATGGGGCATTACAAAGACCGAATGGCATGACCAAGAACTCATAATGGCCTTCATGAGTTTGGAAAGCAGTCTTTGGAATGTCGACTTCCTTCATGCGAATTTGGTCGTAGCCTGAGCGAAGATCAAACATAGTGAAGAATTGACCCCCATTGAGTTCATCCAGCAAATCATCAACCACTGGGATGGGAAATTTATCTTTGACTGTCAACTTATTGAGGGCCCTGATGTTTGGACACATCATCCATTCCCCATATTTCTTGGGTACCATGACCTCCGGTGATGAGTAAGGACTAATGCTGGGACATATGACACCTACTTCCAAAAGTTCCTTGATTATTTTTTCTATTTCATTATTTTGGGTGAACATGTTGGGTTGTGTTATATTCTTTCCACATAGTTAATAGGGGGTTTGAGGGGTACCCGTAACCCCACTTTATGGACCCTATGTTAGGTTGGGCGGACCCACCTATGTTTTTGTGCATGATTTTCGCACATGTTTTTTGGACGGATGGTTTTCGGTCCATGGTTTTGGATGCGATGGTTCTTCGGTCCATGGTATTGGATGTTTCGGCATGTATAAATATGTATTGTAACATTGAAAGGAACATAATGAAAAAAATCAAGCTAGTAGTCCCAGTTTTGGGATCCAGTGGGAAATCTCTGTGTATGCGTGTTTTATGTGTTATGCTCTCACATTTTTATTTTTCCAGTGATTTAGAATTCGTATGCAGGTAATTTATGTACAGGGTTAAGACCTACATTTGGTATCAGAGCAGTTTTCGCTTCAAGGGGATGCCTTTGTTGCTTAGGGGTTTCGCTTGGGCCTGTGGTAGACCCTGTTCAGTGGGAGATCTACGAGATCGATTCTGGTGGTGAAAGAAGATGGCGAGCAGCGAAAGGATAGAGATTGAGAAGTTCAATGGTCAGAGTTTTGAGTTGTGGAAACTCAAGATGGAGGATCTGTTGGTGGATAAAGATCAGTGGATCGCGGTAGATCCGGGTACTAAACCAACGGGAGTGACCGACGAAGAATGGAAGAAGTTGGATCGGAAGGCAAAGAGCACAATACGATTGTGTGTCTCAGATTCAGTATTGCTGAATGTATCAGGGGAAGCTACGACGAAGGCTTTGTGGAACAAGTTAGGGACTTTGTACCAATCTAAGTCTCTGGTGAATAAACTGTTCCTGCGGAAAAAGTTGTATAA
>APFE031002823.1:0-11459 GCA_000404065.3 Pinus taeda | reverse complement strand
ATAGGATAATGTATATTTAGAGAAGGATTGCTCTTACTTGTTTTGTTTGTCACTAGAGAGTCTTAGACTCCTAGGGAGGTTAGTTTTGTCAGCAAAAATAACTCTTTCCGTATGACAGAGGTGATTAATAATATGAATACGTGCTTCCACCTAATAGAAAGCTATCGTTGTTCCTTTGAGATGTCTTGTTCTTCTGAGGTGCTTTCTTCTTTGACTTCTTTCCCATTGTTTCTACGGATCTCCTTCAAGCAATCAAGCTTCTACCAAAGGACCTGCTCTGATACCAATTGTTGGAAATAATACTAAGAAGTTGGGGGGGGGGGGGGGTGGGTGGGGGTGAATCAGTATTAGAAAATCAATTATTTTTCATTTACATAATCAAATTCATATACGCTACTTCATTTAAGGGAACTCGCGTGTACACACAACTATGTTTAATGCAACTAGCGTACACCTCCTTGACAGATATGCCCCAAAGATGAATATTATTATGAAATATTATTCATGTGAAGGTAGATTTTCTAGGCTCTATTCTTATCACATACGCTTTTAATGCCTTTCACTAGGGTAAAAATGCTCAATATACCCTACTATCTTTTCCCGAGTCGTGAGAAGATGGCCTAAATTGCCCAAAAGAGGGAGTATAAAGATTAAATGAAGAGTCTCTTTCATCCTCATTAAAATCATATTCCTTTACCATCTCAAGGAACTCAACATTGCATGGAGTACCTTCATAGCTATTCTAATATTCATTCCTTCATCTACTTAGAATGTTCAAAGCATCCCTTCATCATCTCATGCTTCCACCTCCATTCCTCCATCTCAGCCCATAGATAATTCATCCTCATTGATGATTCAGCCTCACCATCACCTCTATCATCATGATTCCATGAGAATTTTCATTCACATAACAGAGAGCAAGAACACATTGAACAGGGTGAGGCCAACAAACCTAAAGGGGATGATTTAGGCACTTTGACACATACTTATCAAAGGGGACATAGCCAGGTGTTTTCCCCACAAATTGTGAGAGGGGCCTTGCCTTCTTCCTTAGAAAAGAAGGTATAGAAGGGCAAGGAAAAGATGACAGAGACATAGATCCAACAGCGACAAGGGGACCTCCATGAGACAGAGTGAGATTTTGACTTAGTTGACCTAAGTGAGCATGATGACAGTGAGAGCACAAACATTGTCATCAAAGAAAAGGATGCACTCATCGGGGAGCTCTAGGTAACTTTCAGAGGGAAAAATACATCATCTCCTATTATGAGCAAGAAAACAAGCAGTTTGAGACCAAACATGAGCTCATGGAGATTCAACTCATGAAGGTAAAGAGGGAGGCTGAAAATGCTAAGGCTTTACTTGATGAAGCATACGAGGAATATAGTGACCAACTGGAGGAATAGGTGCCTAGAAGAAAGAAAAGGACCAGAGACCTAAAAAGAGCACTGGAGCTAGAAAAATAGAAAGAGGCTGAACTAGCAAATGATCTCACCCTAAATAAACAATTTTCCAAAATGATTAATGAGAACTGGGAGCATTGGCTTGAGAGGGTGAACAAACATCTTGAAAATCTTCTAGATAAGGTTAAAAGGGACATTGAAATTTAGAGAAATATGGCAAAGTATTATTGCTGAAGAAATCAAATAGCAAAGGCAAAGCTCAAGGCTACTAGGGCAAGAATTGAAGCCCTAACTCACCAAGAAGAAAAGAAAAAGCTTGATATACTTGCAGAGGTTTCACTCCATGCCTAGCTAAACCAAACAT
The DNA here is from genome assembly GCA_000404065.3 of Pinus taeda. Lineage (NCBI taxonomy): Eukaryota > Viridiplantae > Streptophyta > Pinopsida > Pinales > Pinaceae > Pinus > Pinus taeda. Next base: position 9,692 of record APFE031002823.1, on the reverse strand, counting down.
CAACTTCTTGACCAATTTTGAAGACCCTTGGTTCAATTTTTGTAATATTGTCTTTCCTATCTTTTTTTAGGAAATTTCATAGAAGTTGTTTGTTTTTTAGCCATTTTTTGGAGGAATAGAAGCCACCTTTGGATTCATAAGGATCAAGACATTTAGGAAAACCATGTTTCCAACCTTGGAATGAACAAAATGGCAGGTGATAAAGGCAAAAAACCACCTAAAAATCATGTTTCTACCTCATTTCTGGACCAGGCGCTACACGTTTGAGTAGTCTTGGGAGAATGGAGTTTTGGAGGGTCAAAACAAGCCTATTTTGAAAAGAAAGGGCAGTTGTGTAAAATAGACAGGATAATCTTTCCAATGAGCTATCCTGGGCTAAATTTGGGCATTAGGAAGGAAGGTAAAAGTGAGCTGGAAGATGGCAATATGCGTTTGGCATTGGTGTTGCGCATTTGACATTAGCGATGCATGTTTGACTGTTGGCTAGTTTTTCACTGTTCTTCTACAAAATTTATTTTTGCTATGGGAAATCATTTTTTTACTAATGTAATTGATGTGTCTGATGTAATTATTATGTTTTTATTGTTACCTAGGGTTAGTACATTAGGTAAATGGGCTCAATGACTTGTAATGAATCAATTTACTGAAGTTAGTGATGAGTCACTTTGACCACCCTACACTCTAGCTATCAATTCATTTTTTGTTGTAACTCATGCTCCTCTCATGAATTTGACCCCTGAGGCTAGGATGAGTTGGTTTGAGGCCTATATCATGTAATTTCTTAGTCATTCTATGGGTTTGACTCCACTGGATATTGTATTAGTGTTTCAGATTTGGCATGGAATATATTGGATGTGTTGTAGCTATTTTGGTGGGTTTCCTATGGCATGGTATTTTGACATTGTTTCTTCTTTATTTACATGTGTTTGAATGTTTTGTATCTTCCATGAGCCATTTCGTTTCTAAATATGTTTGATTTTCAAGGTGTGATAAACATAATTCATCTTCTATGCTCTGTTTTGTGAAAGTCATCATAAATTGTTTCATTTCTCCAGTTTAAAAAGAATTCATGGTTTTCATGCTCTTTTTAGCACCTCACCAATCTAAATAATTTCATTGCTATACCAAAGTGTTAAAGTAACTGTTGGACCCCGTTTTTGTGTCTGCTCATACACTTTTCATGCTACTTTTTTCCCTTCTTTAACCTACAATCGAACTCTTTTTATGTCATTTTGACCTCTTTGTGCCTGGACTATACCTAATTCCCACCCAATGATCCGATTTTAAACAGGAATGCAACAAATTACAGAGATAACCATAAACACAAAGATGCAGCGGAAATAATACTTCAATTCATTAATGGAAAATACTGAAACATGCTTACAATCAGAAATGGAAATAAACTAGCTAGGGCGATGGTAGCTTATTTCTGAGAAAGGATTTTGATGGCTTATATGCTCTGACTGTCTACAATAGTCGCAGGCTATTTATTTGGAAACTAATGAAAACCCTCTTAACTTCCAACTAACCCTAGAGATAAACGCCAAAGTGGCCCCGTTTGGGGGGTTGGTACATCAACTTCCCGGGTCTTAACTTAGCATATATCTCTGTTGACGCGTACAATATCTCATTAGAAATATCTATTCAGCACTATCATTGTTGGAATGGGAACATCGGGTGATTGCATGGACCTGTGCCCCGGATTCCCCAAAAAACGTCGTTTAGGGCCTCAAAACGGCTCTGGAAGTTCAGGACCCGGAAAACTGCTAAAAATAGTAAGTTGTGCTACAATTAAGGAAACTGAAAATGCTGAGAAGGACAATGGTGGGGGTCTAGGTGGACTTGGCAGGTGGCCACCAATATCCACCTGGATCACCCAAGGTAAAAGCACTACAAATGGTGTTGTTTTAGCTATTTTTATGATCAATATTAGGTAGTTGAATGTGTTCTTGTTGTTTACTAATCATTATGGGTAATAGATGTGAAGATTTTTCTCACAGGGACCCATGACTTCAGCATCAAAAGCAAATTTTTCACTTAGAAAAGGAACTGCACTTAAGGCAGCAATCTAAGAATTGCACTCTAGGAAATTACACTTGAAGATTTGCACTTAAGGATGAGCATGATGGTCAACATGAGCTCATCGAGTTGAACGAAGAAGAGCGGTGCATCTTATGCATAGCCAACTTCCAAAATAGAATTTGGTCTTATCATTTAGATTTTGTATGGCAAGCTATTGGTTGCTAAGCTTGGATTAGAATGGAAATCTAATTGTAATCTCCATGATCTAATTTTTACTAAATTGTAATATGTAGGATGGATTATAAATCCTATAGAAACAATGTAGAACATGATAGATAGATACACTCATTCATACTGAGGAATTGAATCTCTTCTATTATTTTTCTATGAATTTTATCGAATGGAAATTATCTTGGCTCTAGTTTTGTGTTGAAGGAGAAATCGTGATTCGAAGAGCTACAAATGTTTGATTAGTTATTTGATTCTCTTCATTTTACTATAATTCTCATACCCTGTAGTGGCAAGGGCCCACCACCACTAGGAAATTTAATTTTGTAGTTAGTAGTCAATTTGATTGTTGTAAGCTTTAATTTATTCATCTGATTTGCTATGAAAAGAATTTAAATCTAGTTTCTAGCATTGATTGTGTTAAAGAGATTTCAAATTCATTGTGCTTACATAACATCGTTCTGGAATTTGTGACATATCTTGTTTTGGTTTCTGAGTGAATTAGCCTTCATAAGATTTGATTTGTTCATATGGTAGATGAGTAGATTAATTAATATTTACAGTTGATTGGAATGCATATTCTTTACAAGTTGATCTCAAACAAAAAAACACTTCTTTAACTTCTCTTATGCATTATCTATTTTCAAAGTAAGTCAACAATGAATGTCGTAGCCTCTATTCACTGCATCCTCAGCCAAGCACTTTGATCCTTTACTTCTTATTTAAAATGCCTTTTAGAGTCTCTACATGAGCATTCCATCTCTTGCTGCACAACAACATTGCCCTATTGTAGGCACAATTGAAATCACAAGGCCGAATTGCACAATGATCATCCCATTTTTGCCATAAAAGTCCAATTGCAAATATTTATCTAAATGAATGTTGTGTGGGAGGTTTATGCAACGATAGAACTAGATTCATAGTGTGGAGTATAGACTAATCAATCTCATAAAAATCATTGAAACTTAATATAAAAATTCTGGAATTGTCAATTGAACTTGGTATTATCGTGATTGAGATAATGGAGTGCTGAGATAGTTAAATCCGCTTTCAATTTTCCATTTATAACTTGCAGAGCATGTGAAATCCATTAAGAATAGATTTCCAGAATCAAATTTAAGAATAATAGTTTCTAGAGGATCATTCCTTTCATTGATTGATTGGATCATGTAGAAGACTATTTTTAACTCAAATTTTTATTATTTTGGAAACAGAGTATAGGTTTGGAGAGTCATAAGTTTATCAGTTTGTAGCCAAGCTTTCATTTGGTTGATAAGGAGAGCTGGTATTTCATTTAGTTTTCCTTTCATGATGATTGAATGCTAGAAGATAGTATTTTGTTAAGTAAGGGTTTGATAGCAGATTGATTTTGAAAGTTAAATTGAGTGATTCAGATTTCAGTGTGATTCTTTTTGCTTTGTTTTGAGTGCTTAAGTGTAGTACTGTAGCCTAGAATTTGATAAATATAGATACTCTTGGTTGAAATCATAGTTTCTAGCTTGAGGTAATTTCCATTAACATTGCCTTAGTATAACATGTGCTTGTTAGATTTCAAAGTAGTTAAGGTTGCAATTAGCTGTGTGATTTACCTTTTTCATTAAGAAGACAGAGTGCTGGTTTGCTGAAATATTAAATAGGTTTGCTTGAGATTAGTTTTAGATTTGATTCATGTTAAATGCAATTGTAGGATAGCCTCTCAAGTACAATTTTGTGTGTCTTGTAGCAATTCGTATTTTTCTTTTCATTCTTAAAAATAGAATTCAGGTTTGATATTTGAGCTTATTCCTAAGGTTATTAAAGATTAGGTATTATGTATGCAGATTAGCTGAGCGTGAGAGATCAAGTTGCTTGGTTAAGTATATGAGACAAAGCATTCAGATTAGCTCATAAAATAAAGATCCCTTACTTGTTGTCAAGACAATGGAATTAATGTGAAGCCTTTCTCATTCTAGGGTTTTTAATTAAGAATAGTTATTGAGTGCAAGATTGATTTCTTAGTTTAAAATTGAGTTACCATTGCAAGAAGATTAGATCTTTTAATTCTTTCAAGTGTAAATTGTAAAAGCCAGAATTTAGGGTTTGGATTTTGAATGTTGAGTTGATGTGTGGAGTCTATTTGATTAGGAATTTACTTTCATAGAATATCAAAGTGGAATTTGTGGTAAAGAATCAATTCGTCACTTAAGTCCAAATTTCAGTTCAAGAACAAAGTAGGTTAAGTTTATTGAGATTTCAAAGTCTTTATGTTGAATATGATTATTGATTCTTCCTGTGTTAGTAATATGGATTGATTTCCTTTTGAGTTGTGTGTTAACAAGCATTTGTGTGTTCCATTACTTAGCTGATCACTATAAAGGAAACATTAAATCTCTGACCAAGAACTGAATGTAGAAAGCGTAATACAATGCGTGTTTACAAGCCTGGATTGACATGATACAGGAGAATTAATACACCTATTAAATATCTCAACAGTTTTGCGTCGTTGACGGGGAAGTTGTAATTTCTTATTCAGGTAACTATTATTTGAGTTTCAGGATCTTGCAGGACTATCAAAGGGTGGAGAGTGTACGGTAAGACGTGAGTGAAGAGCCACACATCCACTTTTGTGGGGTTGCTCCAAAGTCTGACCGATCACTACTTGTTCTTGAATTTCTATTTTTTTATCTTTATGCGTAGGAGTACAGGTAGAACTAGAGATAGCAAGGGTAGATTTATTTCCAGTTCTAAATTTATTGCAACCTTTGGATCAGTTAATATTCCCCTTATTAATGCTGCTAATCAATATGCAAGACTAAGACAAGAAGTAGGAAGTGTTGATACCAACTTAGTTTCAGACCAAGAATTCTTAGATCAAGGGGAAAAGACCATTCAATAGGTTGTCTTTGACAACACTAAAAGGATCGAGGTAGAAGAACCAGTAGAACTACAAGATAATGTGGACAAGCAATCAACCAAAACAAACTGTGTTCCAATACCTTTTGCTCACACCATAATCAACAAACCCCTTCAGGTGCCCTTTGCAGATATGGATCACCAAGAAAGGGAGAATAGAAACAATGAAGAACACCATGGAGAGGGAGAAGGCCCTTGACGCAATGTTAACCTATTTGGAGGAAACAACCTAGAAGGCCCAAGAGGAGGACCAGAGGAAGAGAAAGAGGAAACTACCTTCAGGTTCACTATCCTAGATGTGACTCGCGACATCAACATGAAAATCATTTCAATGAAATCTCTCCTGTTATTCTACGGTAAATCATTTGAAGATCCTGATGCATTTCTTTTTGAATTCGATATTTTATGTCACAGTTATAATTACTATGAGGATGCACATAAACTTAAATTTTTTCCCACCACTTTAAAAGATGCAGCCCTTAGGTGGTTCATGAGTCTAGGAGAACACACGATATACTCATGGGATGACATGAAACCAGTATTCCTTAAAAAGTATCAATATTTTTGTAAGAGTGGGGACATCAATGATATCCTTAGGATACAACAAATAGAAGATGAAAACCTCGAGGAGTATCTTGAACGATTCCTATACAATTTTCACAAATCTCGTGGGTCAAACTTAGACCAAAATATTATCAAAATTGTGTTCTTAAAAGGGCTGAGGGATGACCGCGTTGAAACATTAAACCTTCTTAGTGGTGGGGACATCTATAAGAAGCCATTTGCTGAAGTAACCTATTCTAGGACTCAAGCTAAAGTAGGCAAAAAGCTTCACGAACTTAAAGATAATTCTAGAGACTATGTGCTAAAGAAAACTATGGCTAATGCTGTTACGAGATTCAAGCTAGGAAACCTATTAGAATAATTTAAAATTGATATATTCAACACAATCAGTGACCAGCTAGACACTTATGAAAATCAAACAAAAACAAGAAGCCAAAAAAGTAGCGATGGCAATCTTTTGTTCCAAGTGTAGGCGCAAACATGTAGATAGGGAATGTCCTTTAAATTCCATTGAGATTTGTGGGATTTGCACTCTATAACACCCGACCGAGAAGTTCCCATCACTTCCCGGACTACAGTTTATCTACAAAGGGAACACCGAAGCCATTGACCAATCTCAGGCCACCAAAAGTCCCATCTGGAGAGGCTAGAATCAGAATGTGTTTCCAAATCCAAATTCCCAAGGTTATGGTCAGACTCAGCCATGGACCTTCCCAACATCTTACCCTCCTTGGGATACTCTGCAACCACAAAACACTGCCTCGAGCCATAATTGGAGGACAAACCCCTATACCAACACCTATCAACCCCAGACCTAATTCTACGTGCCTTACCCAAATATGCCAAGTACCTCGTATAATCCAACCATGCAATCCTATCAGCAAGGGTATAGCCACAACATGTATCAACAACCCACGTTGCCACCACCTCCTTTGCATCAGTTGTTACCTGCACCTGCTAACCCATCATCTTTGCAGGCACCTACTACCTCGAACCCACCCCGACCTATATTGTTTCTTACATAACCCGTACCTAACCCAAGTCATAATAGACTACCTCAACCTGTGCAAAACATTGATATCCATAATTTTCCTACATACATGATCACTACCATTCCTATGAATGAAATACAATTACAATCAGGAAAGACAGTTAACAAAGGAAAATCAGTTGATGTTATCCAAGAAGAGGTGTCATCCACATCATCTGAAAACCATCTACAAAACGAAAAACAACTACAACCACAGAAAGAAGAATCAAATGAACCACCATACCTAGAAAGACTGATTGTAAAGAAAGAAGAGATCTCGCTTAAATATAATTTGGAAAACGAACTAAGAAATTTCTACATTAAAATCCCACTTTTACAAGAAACTAGAGACATTCCCATTTACACCAAAATTGTCAAAGATCTTTGCATTAAAAAAATAGGGAGGAAGGGGCATAAGAAACAAAATGTCAAAATCATAAGCCAAATGTACACCATGATTTCTGATTTGCCTACAAAGTACAATGACCCTGGGAACCCCATTGTCACCATTGAGATAAACGATGTAATTCTGCCAAATACCCTCGTGGATTTAGGAGCAGCAATAAATGCAATAACCTATGAAACAATGACATCGTTACAACTACCTAGACTTAAAAATGCACTCCTATGCTTTTAGAAATGGCAGACAAATCCGTCGTCAAACCAATGGGAACCTTAGAGGACATAGTAGTCACTATTGCCTCTTGGCAATATCCCATAGACTTCGTGGTCCTCTAGGCCTGGACACCCCATGGTTCTAGGACGACAATGGCTGGAAACTTTTGATGCCGTCATAAGATGTAGAATAGAGAAAGGATTATTTCTAATGGTCCCCATAACTAAACCCTATCTATTTTTCCCCTTGCCCAGACAGCTGTTGAAGTACCATTATGGCTCGAAAACCCATATGGAGATGAAGACTGTGTGTTTCCTCTGTTTCCATTAGATCCGTCTAGAGGTCTTTGGGAGCATTCTGATGAACATGTTTTGCAGCAGTTTTTAGCTGATAGCTCTTGTATCGATTATCCCATCTCTTTTAATGGTTATTAGCATGTGTTTAGTGATGAGTTTTAGGAAACATGTCATCCAGTTGTCTTCACCTCTTTTGTAGCAATGGAGGAAATCCATGAAATCACCACAGAACCTGTAGAAATTTTTTAAGGAAAAATCTTACATATCGGTATAGGATTGGTAGCAGAACAAATACAACAGTTGAAGAGTATGATTCGTGAAAAAATTGGATGTATGCCCCTCATTGTGTGACTATTTTCCGCTGCCCTTCATTGATCAAGTCCTCAACATTCTTTTAGGTAAGAAATATTTTTCTTTTCTAGATGGGTATAACAGTTACAATCAAAGACAAATAGTCGAAGAAGACCAGGAGAAAACTACCTTTACATGCCCTTGGGGTACTTATGCATATAGAGTCCTCCCCTTTGGTCTTTGTAACATCCCCGCCACTTTTCAGAGAGCTGTACTTGCCATTTTCTCTGATTTGATCAATGACTATATGGAGGTCTATATGGATGACTTCATAGTTTATGGGGATGACTTTTCACAGGCTTTGGCAAATCTAGAGAAAGTATTAATTCGTTGTCAAGAAGCTAATCTAGCCCTTAGTAGCGATAAAGGTAAGATTATGCAAACTAAGGGAATTGTTCTAGGCCATCATGTGTCATTAGAAGGAATTCAAGTTTATCTCACAAAAATAGAGGTAATCTCATGTATCCCTACTCCTAGCTCGCCAAAGGAGGTAACAAGTTTTTTAGGGCACGCTGGATATTATCGACGATTTATTGAGAATTTCACTAGAATTACAACACCATTATTTAAATTGTTAACTAAATATGCTGACTTTGTATGGAATGTTGACTGTCAATAGGCTTTTCAGGTATAAAGAAAAAGTTGTCCACAGCTCTGGTATCGAGAGGGCCAAAATGGTCCCTACCTTTTCATATTTGTAGAGATGCTTCAGATACTACATTGGGAGAAGTTTTGGGACAAAGGGAGGATAAATGTCCCTATGATATTTATTTTGTCAGCAAAAATATCTCTCCCACTGAATTAAATTATACGGTTACTGTAAAAGAGTTGTTAGTAGTTGTGCATGCTATAGGAAAGTTTAGGCATTATATTACCGGTTATGAGACATTTGTCCATACTGATCATTCTGTTGTTAGAATTTTAATGAATAAAACTATTACTAATAGTAGGATAACAAGATGGTTGTTTCTTTTATGAGAATTCAATATAATTGTAATCGATAGACCTGGAAGGGATAACTTGGCAGCTGAATTCCTATCTCATTTGAACATTGGGCAGGGAAGCATCCCAACAACAGTGCGTGATGAATTTCCAGATGAAGCATTATTTGCCATTTCCACTACTATTACTTGGTTTGCTGATGTCACCAATTATTTGGTATCAGGGAAACTACCTCAAAACATGTCAGCCTGAGAAAAGCATAATATAGTGCAACATAGTGCTAATTTCTCTTGGATTGAAGCGGATATATTTTATATCAGACTAGACTTTATTATGAGGCAATGTATGTGGGAAGATGAAATGTATGATATGCTGAGAGCCAATCACAACGAGCCTTGTGGTGGCCATTTTGTCGATAAAAGGACTCCATACAAAGTTCTTTGTATTGGATGCTATTGGCCTACACTTTTTAAAGATGCCAATAAGTTTATTTTTAATTGTGACGCTTGCCAATGGATGGGGAGACCAGTTGCCTCTGATGAAATTCCTCTTCAACCACAAATCACCATTGAATCTTTGAGAAGTGGGCATTGGACTTCGTAGGGCCTGTTATGAAACCAGCTCAAGAAAAGATAGAAAAGATAGATCAACGACTTAGAATTCAGCCTCTTCAAGGGGGCAACCTCCTTTACATTACATAAATGAACAATTCTTGGATGATGCAAATGAAAAGACCTCCTTTCTATATATA
>APFE031002812.1:59743-112210 GCA_000404065.3 Pinus taeda | reverse complement strand
TAAACTAGACCTGAATTCTGAGTTTTAATGAAGAATACTTTTATGTGATATGCATTATTTCTTCTTGTAAAAGTATTTCCAAGTTGAAAGGCGAGATCTGAATGCGATTTATATCAGAAGGGACTCAAATACATATGGTACTGCTATCTATGTTTTTTCTTCATGCTTTTATATGAACCAACATTTATTCATTTTGCTATTATTGATATATGTATATGCTTTCATAGTAATTCTTTTACTTTATCACTATTGAATGTTTTAGAATTGTTATTTTTCATATATATATGTCTCAATGATATAAAAAAATTAGTGTAATAATGTTTTAATTATTACTTTTTTCAACTACTTGAACAAAGTAATTATCATATGAATGAATATTTTTTTTATAAGTAGAGTCGTCTATATGCCGACTTGTCAATAAGAATCATAAAAAATTGCACTAAGAGAAAGATTTCCCAGGATAGATTAGTTATTTAGATTGTTACATTTCAGAATAAATCATCCATTATTACCATTATATATTCGAAAACCAATCACTTATCCATCCCATTTATAAATCATTTGGAAATTGGTCCCTTCATATCAGGTCGGGGCCACCACACCACACGGAAAAGGAGTTGCCTTTAAGGTCCAGACCGGGTGGTTTTCCCCAATGTTGATGCAACGATTTTCGAGCAATCAACAGGTACAATGCATGCAAGGAAGCTAAGATGAAGAGGGATCTTACATTCCCCTATAATCCTCAAAAGATAAGTATTTTACATCTGTCTTGTTTAATTATCATTATTGTTGTTATTTTAATATTGGTTAGTCTCTTTTCATTGAATTATTTACTTGGATGTTATTTTTCTTCCATGGCTTCCTAGGGAGGATTGTAGGTACATAGTAAACGTTTCCAATCCTATGACAAGAAGATGGAAGAAGAACAAGAACAAAGAAAAGTAAAAGGAATTTCCTATAATCATGACTTTCATTAAGAGATATTGTACTAGATGAGATCAAAACTCAAAGGGAGTGATTACATGAGCATGCTTGATGTGGACAAAGATCACTTGTCTCAATGACGTAATTAGTGAAGAAGAAGAGTACATATAGCCACATTGGATATTTGATGTGCATGACAATAAGTCTCATGATTAAAGAAGGTCTTGTATAATCACATAGAGACAGATTGAGCTTGGGCTTGGATTGATGGATCAAGATTGATCATATATGATTTCTCTAACAAAAATAGGAAATCCCATGTGACAAATCGAGCTATTAAAATACTTTTTTTCAAGATGGAATATACCTTTGGGATTGAGACGTTATATTACCATTTACATTATTAGGCTAGATAGTTGAAAAGCAACATTGGATAAGAGAGAACCCTGAGTTACCACAAGAGGATATGTCTCAATCTAAGAAGGAGCACCTAATGTGGGTGACCAAAAAGCATCGGTGATCTAGTGAAGGGAATATATTAGTCTATGGTTGAGCCTAGATATGCTCAACATGTGTTCAAGTACTAGTGTGGTATTGATTATGGAAACGTTGGTTATGATCTAAAATTTGCCTCAAATAGTGAAGTATAGTAGGAAATTCATATTGGGTTATGAGTGTTGAGGAAGAAAGAGTTTATGAGGATATCACTTTAGTTTGGGCTCTGTTATGATTTCATTACATGGGTTGGAAGAAGACATCTATCATACTAAGTGTTGTAGAAGTTGACTATATTATAGTTGATTGAGTACCACCTTGGATTTAGAGGATATTTGAAGGGTTTTCATGATCAGGTGTAAGTGATCACCCTCACTATAGGTCAAAGAACATTTGGATCAATACATTGTGTAGAACAGAGAAATGAAGATTTAGTGTATCTCCACTAATGAATAGATAATTCATATTCTTGTGATACCTCTTTCCAAAGTGACATTTTTGTACATTTAGGACAATATTGAACTTCTGGAGAATGCCTCTCTCATTGAGAGAGAGAACTAATGAGACATCATTATGAATGAAAATTATCCTTGTGTCTTCATAACATTCATTGGAGAAACGTACGATATTCTGCCTATTTCATTATGACCGTGGTTGCAGAAGTTCTCCCTGTGTTATTATGACCTTGGTTGGAGAATGGTTTCATAGATTAGATATTTTCATGGACTGACATTCTTCCTATGTCTTTATGACCTTGGTTTGAAGAATGGTTCAACAAAGGTTATTCTCCATGTGTTAATTTTACCTTGGTTGGATAATATTCCTAGAGGTCGTTCAGATGAGTCAAAGCCTCCCAACATCATGTTCATATCTCTTTCTAGAGTGAGCTTGTTTATCATTGATGATGGCTTCGGTGTTTCACCTAGACTATGTCTATACTTGTTTGCTGGTGAACAATTATTATGTTGATGCTAGTGATTATGATATTGATGGTGATTTTTATATTAATCTTGATCCTTCAGTATAGAATTTTCAACTTGTGATAATGTTGATAGTCATTACAAATACCTCCTTCGTTAAGAGGGAGTGTTGAATTTTGTAACTATGTTCATAATGTGTATTTTCATCATTTATGTATTTATTAAAGAATTTTATTTGTGCTCAAAATAAAGTTATATTATTTGTATTTCTCAAAAAAAATTAGAAGGTGTGTTCTTCATGACCTTCTAAAAAAATTAATTGAATTTTATATTTTGTTTTTGGCTCCAAAAGATGACCATGTCAGACCTCAAATGATCAATTCAGTGGTATCCCAAGAAGGACCTATTAAACCCTTCAAGAATTTTATAAGTAGGTCATTCAACCTCCCTCCAAGGGGAAATTCACATGGCATCAAATCAAGTATATTTATGCCCCCTCAAGTGAAGAAAGAGAGAAGAATAAGGCCAAAGAATAGAAGAAAGTCGAGGGAGAGAGAAAACATCACATTTTGTGGAACATTATCTTTGATGCTTCTCCCACATGTGATAGAACGATCCAAATATTTATGTGTGTAAATTTTGTGGTGAAGTCCAAGTTTTGTTTGGAAGAGAGAGGTCCAAATTGCGGATCTCAATAAAGGCCTATAACATTTTTTATTGATATTTCAAGTATCTATTTGTCGAGGGTTGAATTTTATTCCTAGTGGAAGTTCTATTTTCCATCTTGCTACTTAGTTTTTCTATGATCTTGACTTTGATGTCTCCATTCTTGAATTGAATCTATAAAGAAAGGATTGTTGAGTTTTCCCCCATGTGGGTTTTCCCAAGATAAAATGTTGTGGTCTTGTGTGACTGTCTTTTCATGGTCATGCTAACACTTTATTTTAATGTTGATATCCTTTGGGTAATTTCTTTAAGATGAATAATGAATGTAGGATGATGAATAATGAATAATACAATACTTAAACTAAGTAAATCATAAGAAGTAACAACCAACATAGAGGATACCTAAAAAAAATAAAAATGGTGTCCTCTAGACACTCAACCTTAATGCCTCACATTGAATTATTTACACCACATAGTCAAAATTAGAAATATTGTGCATAGAGGACATCGAATATGGTGGTTTCTCTTAATTATTTAAACAGAAAAACACACAGAGTGTGTGTTAACACTTTTTGAATTTTATTTTCTAATTTCTTCTTACTCTAATATCGTTGTGCGAAGTGTGGTGGTAGATTTCATTTTGTGGAATGTGAATCTAGTTCTTCACTTTGTACAATAAAATCTTCCTTCACACTTTGCATAACAATCCGTCCTTAAAATTCCTTCTAGACAATTGCATTAGATGGATAATACAAGGATTGCAAGAATGGGGATATTCTCTTTTAAGTAATTGCAAAGTTGAAAGGTCTAGGAGGATGCTTCAGAGGATGATAAGGAAATTGATGGAAACAAATTGTAAGGTTGTATCCCAAGTGTAATAATTTGTTGTCTTTCATTGTGTGGAGTGAAGAGGTGGATTACATTGTGTGGAATGTGAAGCTACCTCAACAATCTGCACTTGATAAATGCACTGGATGGAAAATTTGAAGATTACAACGATGGGGATAATATCTTTTAATTAATCACAATGTTGAAAGTTAGAATAATTATAATGGGGATAGTTTATGAACTACTACATAGAATATAGAAATATATCCTAGAGTTTAATTTGGTCAACGAGAAGTGGCATCTATGAATCATGAATTGAATCTTTTAGAGTTTTGACATGCTAAACATTTTAATTTCTAGGAGCATCACAATTATACATCTCACGATTCAAAAGTTGTAGTGAACTTGTTCCTTAGTTTCTACCATGAGTTCCAAATTTTATTTCTAATTCATTATGATTTTAAAGAGGTGCCATTTCTATTAGCAAAGTTTGTAATTTTACCCAAACGAAATGGTTCGAAATGAATATTTACATTTACATTTATTGGTTTTGAAAATTCCCTCGCCTTACGCGATTTTATTTTCTTTATATAGTGTCTTTCCTTAGGCTAATGACATCTTTTGCTATTTCAATCATTATGAAATTGTGGAGAGGAAGGTTATTTCATTGTGCTTCCTCCACACCTCTGCACTTCTCACAATGAAGATACACAATGGTCGAATTATAATAATGCTTATTCTTTGAATTTATTCATTCCATAGAACTAAGTTTCCTGTGTAACAATCATGTACTTAAATATGAGAAAAATAATACCTAGGTTTACCTAGACTACATGCTGCAATTTGTATCTAGGTTAGCATAAGCATCGTTTCATGATGACATGGTGTTGTCACTATGTGATTATAGCTCTCTATACTTCACACTGAATGCATTCATCTGTGTTCATGGCCATTTTGTGACTCAAAAAGCGACAAATGAATCTACCTAAATTGCTCTATTATTCTAGTGAAAGTAGAAATATTAGAATGGCTAGAGATTATTTAGAATATTCCACTAAAGATGGATCACTATGGTATCAATTGTTTCAAATTTTGTTACAGTATTTATCCACATGGATACCTGGATCACTATGGTATCAATTGTTTCAAATTTTGTTACAGTATTTATCCACATGGATACCCTTAGTTTGCATATTTCATTTCTGTAGAGAGAAAAAGAGCAGCCCATTGCACCGTGCATAGGAAGAAATTGCGACGATCCATTTCCAACCCATCACATTGGGTAGATTGGAGAAAGTGTGACGTTCGTGGAAAACTTAAGAAGCTTAATAAAACTGCAGATCAACGCAACGTGTCTGTGTCGGGGAGTGCGATGACACGATGACAGCATTCTCCAAGTCATCTCTCGCATGATGCTCAAAATTTGAAGTCCACCTCTAGTACGAAATTTTGGAGCACGCATTACAAGTCAAAGTTGGGTACTCTCTTCAAAGTTTTTTTCCTCAAACCCTTTTCACAAAGTAGTTTCAAGAATAAATAAAAACGTTTCCAGAACCTTTAAAGGCTTTTCGTTCGAAACTATTTTTAAGAGGGCTCATGTAATTAGTGAATGAGGAAAAGTTGATTGAAAAGAAAGGGCCTTGATATTGAAAAGTGGAGAAAAGTTTTCGTTTAAAAATAATGGGTTTGTTAATGAAATATGGGGCTTTATTTAAAGGGTTTTTTTAATAATTTTAAATTGTTATAAAAAGGCACGGCATTTTTTCCCAAAAAAAAAATTTGAAGGGGAGATTAAAGAAAAGACTCACATAATTTTTGAAAAATAATTAAAATAGTTTTATTGAAGGAGTCTTGTTAAAGAATTTGTGACTAAAAAGGCACATTTATATTTCAAGAATGGCTTCTTCAAGCTCTTTTCCAATTTGTGACTAAAAAGGCACATTTATATTTCAAGAATGGCTTCTTCAAGCTCTTTTCCATAAACACCATTTTTGCTTAGAAAAAAATATGAAATATGATCTTTACTATTGAAGACATTTTTCCAAGCCCAACAATGTTGGGATACACTTCAGAACGAATATGTAGAATTGGTCCACCAAGGATTGGCAGACATGACCAATAATCAGAGGAATGTAGATATTGAACTCAGAAAGAAAGAGCATGGCCCAAATGTTGGATACAGAAATCAGTACATGACTATATTCGGCAAGATAATTGGTGCATAAACAACAAAAAATGCCTGGGATATTTTGAAAAATGTGTATCAAGATAATGATACAATGAAGACAATAAAATTGTGGACATTGTGGCCTGAGTTCGAAACCGTGAAAATGACTAACACAAAGCAAATGGAGTAGTTCATGACTGGAGTAATGGGCATAATCAATCAAATCAAACTTATTGTTGAAATCATTACAGATCAAAATATATTTGAGAAATTCATTTGAAGATTGCCTAAGAAATATGACAGAGTTATAATAACCATTCTAGAATCCAAAGATTTTACAACTTTCTTAGTAGAATAGTTAACTAGATCACTTTTGGCACACAAAACAAGACTTAACCTAGTAGAATATTCCATGAGAAAAACATTCAAAGGGCAACTCTCTCTTGGTAGACGTAGAGGCAGAGTGTTATATACATTTTTGGGCACTTCAATCCAAATCACAAATGTCCATAAACTGAGGGCTCTTCAGTCCCTAAAAGGGTTGCTTCACTGCCTAAAGGAACAAGGTTAATTGATTACATCATCTCCCAGAAGTTCTCCACTGAAAACAGCTCATAAATGGTCAAAACTGGACCATATTGAAAGCTCCATGCAGCGGGTGTGATACATATCACCTTCCCAATGTACAAGGTGCGATGCATACTGTTTTGCTCCTCTGTAGGGTGCGATGGTCAGGAATGGACAAATGGCAGGGACCAAAATGCGAGGTGGAAGATCATGGAATCTTCCAAAAGCTTCCCTCTGACACCTGCCACTCCATTTTCGACCAGGGATGAGTAAGAGATCTTCATTCTCCAAGTGGAAGAAGGAACTATCAGAGAGAAGACACTAATCAAGATCCCAAAAGATGACTCACCTCTCTTGTAATCATCTATATATGGATCCCTCATCACAGAGATCCAGAGGCTGGAATTTTGTAATCTATAGAGAAGTGTTGTCAGTATTCTTGTGTACATTCATAGTGTTGGGTGATTTTTCTTTTCTTGAGGTGAAAGAAGAGCTTCTTAGCTGGAGGATGATGTTGGGTCAGAGTTGCTCATGGTTGTAATCCTCTTGCTACTTTTATCTGAATAAAGATATTCTTGTTTCCTTCCATATCCTGGTGTATTTGTTTATATGTGCGTGTATATGGTTAATGTACATCTGATCCTACATTATTTGTGAATTTAGATCCTTGTTTCTTGCATAGTAGTATGTTGTTGTGATTCTACAGGTCCCTTTTGAAGCTAATCAGACAAAGAGCGAGTAGCAAAACTCTATCAAGAAGGAGAGGGAATTAAGCGCAAGACTCAGGTTGGTCCTCTTGGTTCTCCTCTGATCTATCTTCATAAAAGGAATCAACAGTAGGCTGTGATTTTTTGTTTCTAAGATAGCCACACATCTTAGTGGGAATAGCAGCATCCGTGTGGACACTATTCCTGTATAACAAAATGGCAACTCCACTGGGGAGCGACTAGATTACTTGTTAGCCTATCTACCCTTGTTGCTTTTATAAACATACAGACGGAGCCTGAAGTCAAGCCAGCTAGCCTTTGAACTGCATTCGTCATAAGAATGCAAAGTAGATCAATGTTGCTTCAGTCAATCTCTGGGTTTTTGTTTATAAATCAAACAATAGATCTCCAAGAAATCTAATTGCCCTAAGTAGTGGCTTTAGTAACCTCTAAAATCACCCCTGTATTTTTACATACATTGATTTGTACTTATTCAGCTTAAACACCTGAACTAAACTGCAAACTGTGAGTGAAGTCTTCTTCAGAGTCTCGCACAGTAACCATCACACCCTGCCTTCAAGGAAGCCTGTATGCATCACACTTCTCGAATGGAGTAACTGTGTTGCATACTGAGTTCACTGTGTAACAGGTGCGATGGTTAGGGAGGATTGGTTTTACCTTCCGACTGTGGATTTTTCTCACTTTTTTCAGTCTTATTCAAGAGTTTTTATTGTCTGTAATCACTATGCTTCTATGAATACTCCCTTCTCTTGCATTATTCTGCCTCCTTGGTGCAAAGAACTATAAACGTTTTTTATGTATTGTGCGTTGTTTTAGTTCTCTTTTGCAAAAAAATAACATAGTCAAACTGTCGTCTCTAGATCTGAAAGTGTCATAGCTGTCATTTTCAGTTTTAGAAATAAATCACATTGTTTTAGATAGTTGATTATATGATTATCATTGCATAAGACTTGATTTACTAGTTTTAAAGTGTTGAAAAGCAATTTCCATTTCAAAATCACAAAGTGTCTCTCTTGTTTTCACTTCATTTTGAAAGAGAATTTTGTTGAGTACAGTCGCTTTAAAAGTATTTCAATGTTGCACATAGTTTTCTTAGTGTCATTTATAGATTAAGGGAACTGAAAACCAATACATGCATGTGCATTTGCATCTTGAATGCTTGGCTTGATTTAGGACTGTGCATATTAGCGTGTGCTCTGTGCTCTGTGAAGAAAAGATGCTTGACTTTCTTCCCCTTAGTAGCTAGGATTTTCATTGCTGAAAGAAGATAAAACCTCTATTTATCATCTTAGACTGTATTTAGGAATTTTACATACATCACGTGGTGAACTTGAAAGTCAAACTGCTAAGCAAGATCAACTTAAAATAAATCTCAATGACTCTAACAACACTTTGGAACTTAACGCAACATCTAGAGGTCTAGGCTAGAGATGTATTCCGGCGTCGTAAAGCCTGGTAACTGTTGCTTTCAATGTTGGTTTGGTGATTCCTCCACTATGAGTCGATAAGTGCCAGTACGGACTTGTGCTCCCACGTGCTGTCGCGTATATATTGTGAGACCACTATAGGCTGCATCCTTTATCCTTAGGAAGCCGTGTCTGCCGCCTTATCGATCGCAATGCACCGAACATAGCATTCGGGAAGACTGACTGTCGCACCGTAAAAAGTATTCTGCAGGTTTACGAATGGTTTGGTAATCCTCTCTGCCTAGATCTCTAGAGAACTCCATTTTGCTCCTTTTCAGACTCTTTAAAGGAAAAGGTCCTCTGAGCGCGTGTCACTTCAAGCTAAATAAAAATTGAAGGCGACTAGAGTCATCTTTTTTTTTTTCTTGACTCTTTAAAATTGAAAAAACAAGCTGTGTCGAAGCATCTAAAAATTTATTTTAATCGGAATAATGTCACAAATTCCCCCGTTGATCTTCAGGTTGAGAAAATGGAGTCTACCAACCAAGTATTTCCCTATGAAGGAAATCGTAGTCCCTTCCTATCTTGGGGAGATGTTGGTCCACCCCATATGGCCACTTGTCACTTCCAAGATTGACAATTGGTTTACCAGTCTGGCTCTTCTCTACCTCTGGTGTTCAGAATCCCACAATTCCTGAACAGTCTAACCAGCAACTAGACGACACTAGAGTTGCTTCCCAACCTTCTAATTCATCTGATTCTCCTTCTCCTCCTCCCTCTTCACTTGACAAAGATGATAAAGCTAAAAGTCAAGTAACTGAGAAGAAGAATAAGCAGAAAGAGAAAAATGAAAAGAAGAAAAAGGAACCAAAATCGAAAGGGAACAATCAAGTATCGTCTAGCGAAAATCCACAAACCGCCCACTCAAAACCTAAATCTCCTTGCGTCATTTGCAATGGAGACCACTATCACCGAGATTGTCCCTGCATCCCTTGGATCTTAAGGGACTGGTCTCCTCGTTTGCACCACCCGATAGCATCAACCTCTGGTAATCATGTTGAATGCTCACCATCAACCAGTGAAAGTGAAGCACAAGGATAAAGAAGGAATCCTAGAATTCCTTGTAAGTTGTGTGAAGGCGATCACGTCACACCATTGTCCCTTCCTTGAAGAGGCTAAAAGAGTTTTAGATAATCGTCCGGTTTCACCGTTACGACTTCCTCCTGGATATAAAAAACTCTTGCTGATTCCTCCACCGGTTGAAAATCCGGCTGGCCCATCCTTGTGTTCAGCCGAAGCACCTATCGTTGAAAATGAACCTTCGGAATCCATACCAGATGAAAGTCAAAGGGTCGATACAGCAGTTGATCGGTATTGTGTTGGGAATGTTCATCCTCGAACGATATCGTCACTGAAGAGAAAGATAATGACACCGTTCAAATTCTTTTCATCAACACCGGCTCCGATGAGCTTGGGGGCAGTCCTCCCGTTCCTTTATTGCAGGAAGGAAGTTCATCAGAGTCCTACCCGACCATCTATTCGGTCCCACCACCAAGCAACCTAGTGGCTTCCTTCGACTGGAACCTACTAGGCAGACCCCGTTTACCAGCCAGTGTACCATTTAGAATTATTGTACAAGCTTACAGAATGGTCATGGTTGGTACCATCATCGATGAAGGGGCTTCTGTGAGTATCCTTTACTCAACTACTTGGAAAGTGCTTGGTTCGCCACCGCTTTTGCCTGAAATGACAAATATAACAGGCTTCGACAAAGGAACCAATCGACCTTTAGGGATCCTTCCAAATGTACCCATTACTTTGAGAAGGAAAATTGTTCACATGAACGTTATGGTAGTTCAAGGACCTTTAGATTAGAATCTACTCCTTGGATGCAACTATATTTATTGCATGGGAGCCGTCGTCTCCTCACTCTTTAGAGTAATGTGTTTTCCGTACGAAGGCAGAATGGTCAAGCTCGTAGACCAAATGTCATTCCCTGGTTCACACATCGCAAATAGTCAAATGCCATCCCTGAATGGTCTTTTCACGCAAGAAATGTCTCATCGGTCCCCAGTTCGTCCACCTGATGAGCGCGAGTGATTCGGGAAGATGTGACTGAAACCCGGGGGCATGCACCCTAGTCTACTTCGGCAGGAAACCTCTGGGTATAGGGTAGGTTTCGGCGAAGGATATATGACTAGTCTGATACTCGTCCATCTAGGAAAAGGGAATTAGACCGGATAAGATACCTCTGTTAGAAGGTAGGCCAATCCCGATAAAACTAATTTTTTGTCTGCAAAATTGAGGGGTAACCTGGAAACTCTACTCTGCTATACCTGGGGGCATGAAAACCTTTCCACATGCAAGTGAAGAGCGGCTATTTATTTTTTAAATTTGTAGGACCTCTAACCCTTTAAACCCGTAAGGCTAGTCATTTCCTAACTTGCATAAAGAACGGATTCGTGGCAAAGCTTTAGAGATGTAAACCACTTCAAAATAGCATCTCGAAATGAGACATTTTCATCATACGATTGGCGAGCAATGTTGTTGCAGAGTTCAAGCTCATTAAAAAATAAACTCTCCATGAGAAGTTTTAGCACACAGTTCATGCTCGTTAAAAAATAAACATAAGTCATGAGCAAGTGTTTCTCCCCATGTTTAAGCTCATTAAAAAATGAACGGGTAAATAACCATTGTGAATGTCTTATCGCCAACTTTTGAGCCTTGGTCGTGTTCGCGCCATCACCTCCACTCTGTTTATAGCCGATCATTCACCCCCATATGGTTGTTTACCCCTTTGAGGAACATCTGCGAAGAGTGACTCTGCTAGCCATCCTTGTAACACTGTTGTGATTGGAAAATTCCAAACCTTACCTGGAATCAACTAGTACCTGAAACCATCACTCGTTCCCCGAAGATGAGTCTTCTTTAATCTCTTTTCACCTGAATCGTAAAATATGAAAAGATTGCCGAGTGATTGGCCTCTCCAGCTTGTTAAAAGGAATCAGAAGTGCTATCCCTCCTCTAGATTTTAATCTTTTTGGACCTGAGGGATTATTACACAAAAAGATCGAGCGCTTGTCTTGTTCGGCTCGTTAAAACTATCGAAAATTCATCCCTTTTTGTATTATTTTACGCTTTTTCGGACTTAAGGGATTATACAACGAAAAAGAATCTTCGGAGTCTTCTTTCCATTTCTTTCAGACTCTCTAAAATTGAAAGAGACCGAGTTATCTTTGTTGTTAAACTCATTAAAGTAAATAGCGACAAACTCATCCAACAGGACGAGAACGAGTTTCGCTGTCGCTACGCTCACTAAAATATAGCAACAGGTTCGCCTGAAGGGCGGATTATAGAACAAGCATATGTTATCCTCCTCAAGATTGACAAAAATAAATAGGTACTAGTCAGCAATGACTGGGGAAAATTGGGAAGAAAACAAGAAGAAACTTTATTGGTAGCAAGTCGCTCTTGAACATGACACTTTCCTTCTGCATCCATGTTGGGTTGGGTTGTTCCAGCCACTAGTCCTCACCATTGGTTCACACCATCCACCTCTAGGGTTAATGCTACCAATCGATCGTCAGGGTCGCCGATATGTTCAAGAGAAGTCATTCAGACAATTCACCTGAGTCTCACCCACTGCAATTCACTCATGCTTCATTCCTTGATGACCGCCACCTTGAACCCTCATATCATCAGTTTGTTTTCACCTCCAAAATCATTTGCTTCGTTCCGTGTCGTTGATGTGGGATACATTAAGGCCCTCCTGCAATGGGTCTCTTCTTGTCGACATCAGCTCATTATCCAATAAGTTGACTTACGAACAACCCTTTCAGTACTTTGAAGCTTGCATGCCTCAATGGCAAGTTTCTCACTTTCGGTGATAGGTTTACATCAATGACCTTCGACCGAGAGATTTTGCATGGTGTTCGATGCCAAGTCTCTTTTTCACACCACATAGATTGTACTGTAGTACCTTGAGGGTCATTGTCAGTATTGGTGATTCCTCTCGCACCTATTAACAGCTTACATCATTGGCTGGTAATCAAGCGATGTCTTTCCATGTTCGACTCCAAAAACATTTTTCACATGGATCGATTTGTACTCCGAGTGAAGATTGGATGAGTTTGAAGACCTCGGATCTAGTTTCATCCATCCGGGCTACGATATATTCAGGAATATAAAAACATCCAGTGTACATCATTATTGAAAAGATGATCATCCAAATCAAAGGATGATGTGTCCATATCATCAGTGTGTCACACAGGCGATCGTCTGTCTTATGTACATGAAAATGAGTTTATAAAGTTGAGCACGGGAATGCCCGCCTCAGCTAGATCATGAAAAAATGTTGTCATATAATGTATTGTATTGTATCTTATTACAGGTCACCTCCCAGCTCAGAAAAACTTCAGATCCTCATAGTAAAGCATTTCACCCGACATCAAAAACGATTAACGACCTCATGCTTTAGGGGGCAACTTTCATAGACATTTTTCGGCACTTCAATCCCAATCAAAAATGCCCATAAAATGAGGGCTCTTAAGTCCCTAAAAGGGTTGCTTCACTGCCTAAAGGAACAAGGTCAACCGATTACATCATCTCCAGAAGTTCTCCACTGAAAATTGCTCATAAATGGTCAAAACTGGACCATACTGAAAGCTCCATGCAGGGGGTGCGATGCATATCACCTTCCCAATGTACAGGGTGCGATGCATAGTATTTTTCTCCTCTGTAGACTGCAATGGTCGGGAATGGACAAATGGTAAGGACCAAAATGCGAGGTGGAAGATCATGGAATCTTCCAGAAGCTTCCCCTCTGACACTTGCCACTCCATTTTCTACCAGGGATGAGTAAGAGATCTTCATTCTCCAAGTGGAAGCAGGAACTATCAGAGAGAGGACACTAATCAAGATCCCAAAAGATGACTCACCTCTCTGTAATCATCTATATATGGATCCCTCATCGCAGAGATCCAGAGGCTGGAATTTTGTAATCTATAGAGAAGTGTTCTCAGTATTCTTTTGTACATTCACGGTGGTCGGTCATTTTTCTTTGCTTGAGGTGAAAGAAGGGCTTCTTAGCTGGAGGATGATGCTAGGTCAGAGCTGCTCATGGTTGTAATCCTCTTGCTATTTTTATCTAAATAAACCTATTCTTGTTTCCTTCCATATCCTGGTGTATTTTCTTATATGTGCTTGTATATGGTTAATGTACATCTGATCCTACATTATTTGTGAATTTAGATCCTTGTTTATTGTGTAGTAGTATGTTGCTGTGATTCTGCAAGTCCCTTTTGAAGCTGAGAAGACAAAGAGCGAACAGCAAAACTCTATCAAGAAGGAGAGGGAATCGAGCACAAGACTCAGGTTGGCCCTCTTGGCTATCCTCTCATCTATCTTCATTAAAGGAATCAACAGTAGACTTTGATTGTTTGTTTCTAAGATAGCCACACATCTTAGTGGGAATAGCAGCATCCATGTGGACACTATTCCCGTATAACACAAAGGATATATAGGCAACAAAAAGTGAGGCATAGGCTGAGCCAAAGGCAAATAAAAAAACCATCATGGAGCAAAGTAGTCAATACCTTCACAAAACGAAACACAGTGAAGAGGAACATACAGAAACTCTAATGTTTAATATTATTACTACAAGAAATTTGGACATTATGAACATGAAAACAAAAATAAATAGTAATATCAACAAGGAGAAAATGTCCATCTCTCCAACAATGAAGGAGAATCCTCAGAAAAAAATAAATAAATAAATCATTTCTTTCTTGCTATGTTTTTTAAGATAATCACAGTGAGGACCTTTGGTTTCTATATAGCAGCTACAACAATCATATGATAGGTAAACAAACTATGGCTTTTTGTCTTCATTCTTCCATAACATCAAAAGCTACTCTTGGAGATTCTTCCCATATTAAAGTTGAATGGAAAGGTATTTTCCCTGTTCTCACTCAACAAAATCAACATATATATATATATAGATATAATATATATATAAATATATATATATATATATATATGATGTTTATTTTGTTCCTGATCTGAAGCATAATCTCATTAGTGTGCGTCAAATGATGGAACATGGTTATCATGTAATATTCCAAGGGACCACATGTTATATCTATGAAAAACCTCACAAAAGAAGACTGATAGGAAAGGTTGAAAAAACCAAGAATAGGATGTTTCCCTTGACTGATAGAAGTTGAAATCTCTCACATTCCTTTACGCACAATGTGTGAAGAACATATGAGTCACAACTACGGAATTCTAGGTACAAGCATATTTCTTTTAATAGTCTAAGTCTACTTCGTAAACATTCAATGGTCATTGGTATCTATGACACCCTCCTCCCACATATACCAAAGCAAACAGCGCCAGCGAGGGTAAAATGCGACAAGAGGTCACTATGATATTATTTGACGTTATAAGCCAAGTTAATAAAGTGGAACGAATGAAAACATAGCATACAAACATCCAAAACCAACATTTTGACCCTTAGAAACCAACACAACCTTTCTGTCAACCAGCCCCTGGGTCCCACTAACATTTTGGACTACTTGGCCTCTGAACACTCTCATGTTATGGGCATGTTAGAATCCAAGGACCTATGGATGCTCTCACAGGCCTTCACGCGAGCATCCAAAGACTTAGGCCCAGAGACCATGTCACTGGACACAATTGAATCATGCCTTTAAAACAATAAAATAACAAGGAAATGATAGTATAAATGAAATCACTTGAATGAGACCTTGAGTGGACCCCTACTAGCCATGATAGGCATTTTTTCAAACATATCACGAATATGTAATCTATAGGTGTAAATAACAGATCTGAGCATAGGGGTCTCACACTTAGCTCAGAGTCACTAAGTAGCATTGATGCCTCAACTCATCAACTACAATTTCATCCATTAGGTCACATATACATTTTTCATTCATTTACAAGTAAAAACATGATGAGAGCCATACATAGCTATTGTCATAAAACACATATATAGCCATCATAATAGCAGCAAAAATACCAATGAAATCACAACCATATAAACGACATATAATCCAATATAATACTCATAGGAATACAAGGAGAAATAACCTCAGAGTGATGATGCAAAATCCAAACCTAGGATGGGACTTCCATGTTCCACCTGACTTTAGAATGGTTGAGCCAAATCTCTCTTTAGCCATTCAGCCCCATGCAATATCCTAAGCATGAATGTAGGATATCATGGAATAGATCAATCAAAAACCATCTAGGGCTTTCAAAGGCCATCCACCTCAACCCATCAAACGATGATTCCACCTCATGGTCAAATATTACAAAAGAATCATTATATTGCAATCTATCTGCACCATCCAGGGCTCTAGAGCATTTGTTCCAACCAAGGCTCTTGGACTGGTAACTCAACCCACAATGGCCACCAGGCTCTCGAGCGTTTGTGTAACCAAGGCTCTGGGACTATTAGCTCAACCCACCAAGGGATCTAGAGCATTTTTCCGACCAAGGCTATGGAATTAGTAACTCAACCCAAGTTGTTACAAGGCACCATAGTGTTTTTATTACCAAGGCTTCGGGAACTAGTAACTCAACCCAAACTAAGGAAACATGAGAACCAATCGAAACAAATCAAGGAAATATACCCACAATATCCATGGCTATCCAAGAAATGGAAAAGCTAGGTAATCCACTATCCATCCAGACAATCCTCCATGCCAGTGACAGATCGTGACGAAAAATCCACATGCATATGCCATGCATGCCAAAAACAGTGAGGAAAACATACATGCAACTCGGTACCTTCAAGAAAATCCTGCTGTAACCACTAATATCGATGTCCTATGCTTTCCTCGTATTCCTTTTCCTTCTTGCTAAAAAATCCAAGTATGCCACACCCTCCAAGAGTGTTCCAAGAAAAATCTAAGTATCCAAGAGTATCAGAGAGAGAGAATAATGAGCAAGCTCCAAAACTGAACTAACAAAAGGTTACCAACTGATCCAGAGAAGCATTTTTATGAATGAGGCCTCTATTTTCTTTATTTTTAGTTATTTTCCTTAATTTTCCTCCTCACATGCAACCTATGACCTTTCACCTCCCTTTTCTCCTAATTTCCATTATTTTCATAAATGAATGTGCCAAAAATGACATTTTTTCTTTCCAAAGACTTAGTAATTGCCTTTGCCAATTTCCTTAGCCATTAATAACCAAATGAATGCCTAGACTAGGATGTCTTGCCCAACATTTAGCTTGGAATAAGTATCCCATCAACCATGGTTATTATTTTTCTTTTTTATTAACTTTTTTACATGGAATTCTCACGAATGCTATTACAGAACCCTCCCCTTTGGGGGAACACCATCCTTGATGTTCAACAACACCTATAACCAAAAAAATATTGTAAGATAAATATATTGTCGATGGAGCTTTATATATTAGCTCAATGTATTATTTACAATGATCAACCTGCTCAGAAGAAAACCAACATGAAAACATAACAACATAACATCATAATTACATGACACCTGTACTGCTTATTAGATATTTATAGAACATATCATGGCGATATTTACATCCATATACATATGTACATATACCAAAATATCTTAACATATACCAAGGCATATACCAAAACATCCTACCAAAACACCATGCCAAAATTGCTTTGCCTCAAACAACAAAGAAGGAAGGATGTATAGCCCGCATCTGATCCGCCATCTCCCATGTAGCTTCATCGTGCCCAAAGTGCTTCCATTTTACTTTAACTTGCTCGATTGCTCAGTTCCATAGCATGAACACCTTTTTCTATAATATACACTGAGGCTTCATCTGGAATTATCCATCTCGTTCCACCTGCAATACAGAGTAGTCAATCACATGATCAACATCTTCAACATACTTCTTATGCAATTACACATGGAAAACATCATGGAATTACACTATGGGAGGCAGCACACGTCAATAGGCTACTGGCACAATCCTCTTAATAATACTGAAGGGTCCACAAAACTGTGGTGCTAGCTTGGCATATGATCCAATCCGAATGGATCGCTTCTTCAGTTTGATGTGCAAGTACACCTATTCCATAACCTAGAACTCCTTGAACAACATGTTCTGATCTTGATAGCTCTTCTTCCTATATTGTTCTTCCTTTACATTTTTCTTTATAACCTACATTTCCTGTTCCATTTCCACCAACATATGTGGTCCAAATAACACCCTATTGACTGGATCACTTCAACTTATGGGAGTATTGCAATTCCACCCATGCAATGCCTCAAAAGGACTCGTCCTCAAATATTCTTGATACCCATTGTTGTAAGCTAACTCTAGCACTCCCAAGGTACTCCTCCCAATTCTATTGCTAATGCATCGCATACATCCTCAAAATGTCCTCCAATATCATGTTGACCCTTTCTGTCTTTCCATTTGTATGTGGATGATAAGTTGTACTGAAGGAAAAATTTGTGCCCAAACCTGCAAATAACACCTTCCAAAACTTGGAAGTGAACTTTGCATCTCTATCTGACATAATATTCTTTGGAACACCATTCAATCTGACATAATCTCATTATGAATGCATGTACTACATCACTAGCTAAGAATGTAGACTTCACTAAAATGAAGTATGCAACCTTTGTCAACCTATCCATAATAACCATGATGGAATCATGTTGTCCCACTATTCTCGACAAACCTATGATGATTTCCATGGAAATGAATTCCCACTTCCACTTTGGGATTGAAATCAGCTATAGCAGTCCACCTAGATTTTATACTCTACCTTCACATGCTGGCAATCAAAACAACTACCCATAAATTTTGCTACATCCCTCTCTAGGTTCAGCCAATAATAAAATCTCTTCACTCTTGTCAGTGTGTTTTGATAATCTAGGTGACCCAAATATGATTTCACATGAAACTCCCTCAAGATCACCTTCTTGAGCTCACTACTTTGTAGCACATATATCCTATATTTGAATCTAACAGATGCATCTGTTGTAAGGCAATAGTCCACCTCCCATGCACCTACACCTATACATGTACATGTACTTGTACCATTACTTGTACTTGTACCTTTACTATCATATGTACCTACACCTGTATTATCACCTATACATGTACGAGTATTATGCTGCAACCTATGCCTAATCACCATATATCTAACATCTCGATGACCTGCCTACAAGCTCCTGTCTCATAATTTTGCCCCATATGAGCTCATAGATTCTAATTGATTTACCTATATCTGCTTACTAAGAGAATTTTCCACCCTATTCTCTTTACCTTTCATGTACCTAATCTCAAAATCCAATTCACTGATCATAGCCAGCCATTGAGACCACCTACCATTCAAATTTAGTTGGTCAAATAGGTACTCCAAGCCACTATGATCACTCATCAATGTAAACATCCTACCCAGAAGATAGTGTCTCCACATCTTCAATGCATGTGTAATCTCTGTCAGTTCAAGATCATGTGTGGGATAGTTATATTCATGGTCATTCATTTTCTATGACTCATATTGTACCACCTGTCTACCCTGCATAAAGACTCCACCAAGTCCCTTCTTGCAAGCATCTGTGCATACCAAAAACTTTTTGTCTAGATCTTAAATCTTTAGCACTGGTGCATGTTTCAACAACTGCTTAACTTCTCAAAACTAGCCTCATACTCGTCTGTTTATTCGAAATTATTACCTTGGATCTACAAACATGTGATAGGATAAGTAATATGTAAGAAGTTCCTGATGAACCTCCTATAATAGCATACCAAGCCCATGAAATATCTCACCTCATCCACATTCTTGGGAGCTACTCATTCCATGATGGCACCTATATTTTTTGGATATATTGTACTACC
Organism: Pinus taeda; assembly: GCA_000404065.3. NCBI lineage: Eukaryota > Viridiplantae > Streptophyta > Pinopsida > Pinales > Pinaceae > Pinus > Pinus taeda. The sequence continues at coordinate 92,636 of APFE031002812.1, read as the reverse complement.
CTCCTTGGAGACAACATGCCCCTGTTAAGTAAACTTGACTCAAGATAGAGTCAAAGTTGACCAGGTTAAACAGTGATGGTTTTGGGGCACATGGTATCGTGCACCCATAGTATTTTTCCCGTGGTATTATATGTAATGGATCTTATAAAAGGTTGGAAGGACTTCATTGTAATGTAAGACCTAGACGTGAACGGTGAAGGCTCACTTGGTCGAATTGGCAAAGGTTTTGGCCAATGCTAATGATATGTTATTAGTAAATTTCTTAACAACTGGTATCAGAGCCAGATATTGGTTTCAAAGGGATTCTTTGATGCCAGGGATTTATATGGCCTGATGAGATCAATGTAGTTTTTTACAAATCTGGTTCTGAAAATAATGGTGGAACAATCGTATGTGGAAGAACCTCAAGGAGAATGTCCGGAATATAGTGTCGTAACTGCCAAGGATCATAGTGCAGTTGGAGCGGTTTGATAGAAGTTTTAGAGCAATTCAAATTGAGAGAGGATGGATCAAAATCGCAGCAGCAATAAACAAAAAAAAAAATAATGAATTCAAAAGTATTGCATGTAAATGGGCATATTACTGTAAGACCTAGTAAGGCATGTGTACCCCTCAGTGATCAATGGTAAAGTCTGGGTTAGACCAAGGTGATAGGGGGGATGTCGGGTTAACAATACACTGGGTAAAAAATCTGAGGGGAGTAAGAGCTAGAGTGAGCGGGATTGTCTCACTTAGCAGGTTTATCTGGAGTTAGTCAATGAACCCCAAGTCAATTTTAAGGGGGGGATTGTTATGTAAACTTGACTTAGGATAGAGTCAAACTTTACCAGGTTAAACAGTGATGGTTTTTGGGCACATGGTATCGTGCACCCATAGTATTTTTCCCGTGGTATTATATGTAATGGAGCTTATAAAAGGCTGGAAGGACTTCATTGTAATGTAAGACCTGGACGTGAGTGGTGCAGGCTCACTTGGTCGGATTGGCCAAGGTTTTGGCCAATGCTAATGAGATCTTATTAGTAAATTTCTTAACAGCCCCAAGTAGTGTACCTCAATCTGAAAGAAACCACACTTGATGAGCTTAGCATATAATTGATGCTCTCTCAACAACCTCAATACTGCTTCTAATGTTTTGACACAATATTACTCATTTTTAGAATATACCAATATTTCATCAATGAACACAATAAAAAACTTATCCAAATACAGACACAACACATAGTTCATCAAGAACATAAATGTAGTTTGAGCGTTAGTTAAGCCAAATGGAACTACAACAAACTCATAATTCCCATACCTAGTTTGGAAAAATTTGTGTTGTAAATATCATCCTCTTTCATGTGTACCTGATGATATCTGGATCTCAAATCAATCTTCAAGAACACTACTTCTGCCTTTAATTGATCAAACAAGTCATTAATCCTCGACAATGGATACATGTTCTTGATGGTCACTTTTTTCAACTGCCTGTAGTCAATGCATAATTTGAGAGTACCATTTTTCTTCTTCACAAACAATATCAGTGTGCCCTATGGTGATACACTTGGCCTAATGTACCCCTTGTCCCACATTTCCTTCAACTCCAACTTCAACTCAGCCAACTTAGGTGTGCTCATCCTGTAAGGTGATTTTGATGCTAGAGTTGCCCCTCGAACCAACACAATAGAAACGTATACATCTCTCTGAGGTGGAAACTCTCTAATGTCCTCAGTGAATACATCCTTGAACAGTTGTAGAACCGAGTACCTTCTCAAAGCATCTACATCCTCAACTTCCTTACCTTTATCAATATGACTGTGTATTGCAAATAACACACACCCTATTTTGCGGCTACACTTTTATTGCATAGCTGCCACCATCCTAATTGATGTGGATTTCTTCTTCCCTGTAAGACTCTTGTTTCTCCATTTTCATCCACACACTCAATTTAAATGTAATAAAAATCTACCTTGGTTCTTTGAAGACACAACCAATCCATGCCCAACAACATATTGTATGATCCTAGCATTAATACATGCAAATGTGTTGTGGTAGGAATACCATTCAAATTAAATGCACAAGCTCTTACCCAATGGTGAACTCTCCTCTTTGTACTTATAGCCAACTACACTGACCAAGATTCTACATGCAATTCCTTAAACAAACCACGCTTATCCACCGATTCAGGACTAACATAGCTATAATTAGATCCACGATAAATCAAAATAGAAATAACTTGATCACAAAGCTTACCATCCATCTCAATTATAGATGCCTAATGGTTTGTCTGTTTATTATCCAATGTTGCATAAATATGAGGAATCCTCTGACCAACATCCCCAACAGTCTCTATGTCCAGTGCACTATATATCTAAGGTCTACCACCTAGGTACTATGGACAATCTATCCTGCAATGGTCCCCTCCACAAGTCCAACACTATTTGGGCTCCTTATTCTGCTCCTCAGATCGATGTCCCCATTTTCTATATGATGTATTGAACTTCTTAGATGGTGCAACATTCTCTTTATTATCTTTAGAATAAAGTCTTGCTCATTTTTTGTCCCATTTTCCTTTATTTCTTGAATTTCCTTCACAATCTTGCTTAGTCTCAGATATCCGCTTCAATGGTTCCTAATAATGCCTTAACTTTTGAATAGCCTCCTGCGGTGATCTAGCCTCATCGTACTCAATCTTGTCTTTGAATGCAACCAGTAATCCATTAATGAACCTTTTAATCTTGGCCTTCTCCTCCATGAGATAAGGCACATAGCTTAGTAACTCCAAGAACATGCTAGTTTACTCATCATCTGCCATCGATCCCATCTTTAGCTAATAGAATTATTTTTCCCTATCATCAAAATATCTCTCTGACAAATACTTCTTCTTGATTATCTGCTCAAAATCACTCCAAGTCAAATATTCCTCATGCATACCTCTGAAATTCTTCACATCTTCCCACCAAATGTACGCTTTACCATTGAGGCTGAATGTAGATACTCTAGCTTTCATGTTCTCTAAATAATCATGCAATCTGAAGAATTTCTTCCTACCAAGCAATAATTCATCTCCATCTGGTTTCTTCATTTCTCCATAAAAATTAGGTGGCTTTCCATTTATTAAACTCATCTAGAAAGTATCCCCTATCACTCCTCCTGTAAGGATGATAACAATGACGATCAAAGTGTTTATCTGAATCAGAACTAGAGTAATACATGTGTATATCCCTCCTCCTATCTAGAGTGTCCAAGAATCTGTCATCTCTAATTGTTTCATCTTTACTTGACATGTGACCACGATGCGACCTAATACCATATGACACATTAGTTTTGTCCTCCCACTCATAGTTAATCTAGAATGGTCCCTGTCACTGAAAATATGACAAACTCTGAAGTATCACTGCATTTACCTTTTCTTGTTTCTCATGTATCTTCATGATTCTCTCGTCATCTACCAATTGATAGTGTTGGACCCTCCAACATGTCAAGGGGATCTCTCTGGTAAGAAGTCCCAATTAGACCTCAAACCATTTGGTGTAGGAGTCCCAGCAGTGGGTCGTATGGTAATGCCTTGACCGTGTTTTCGCACAGAGGAAAGTAAGATAACTTTGTTAGCAGCAAGGATGTGAGCACTGCAATGAGTCAAGAAAGTTGCATCAGAGGGTATAACACAGGTGGTTTGAGATGAGTGCACCCATTGGCAACCTGTAACAGTACTCAGCTGGGAAGGGACCACACAAGTGAAGATACATCAGAATTTGCTAAGCAAGTCAACTAGAAATCCAAAGTGATGGTTAAACCAACAAAACATTTGCAACAAGATTCATATAATTGCATATAAAATAGTTCATACACAATTACATAAGTTAAACAACATACATTGCTACAGAAACCAGAACAGCCCAACTGCAATAACAACATATGCATGAAAACGTGTTGGCTCTTATTACATAAAGAAGTGTGAGATCCAATCATACAATACATCCATGTAAACCTGATAGCCCCAACTGTGGAATGTTATATCCACATCCGCATGCTCCTCCAAAGAGATGTACTAGCTTCATGCAATGGAGAAGCCAAGGCACATTACAATACTGTCCAAGCTCTCTCCAAAATTGTCTTATCAGAATCTTGGTTGACCAAAATCCTTTACAATGAGTTACGACGATCTATTTATAGCAAAGGGTGGGGTGGCTATTGACATTCTCCTTCGTGACAGTTCATCTACCCTCATCACTCTTCATCTACTCAATGATTGTTACATCCAACTATTGACATTTGAACTTCCACTTGATAGGACGTTACATTACAATTCACATGTGCTCATGTGAGACGAAATCGCTCGAGTAAGCCATGCAAGACATCACTAACACTTGGTCCATTGTGGTGAGACAAAATCTTTGGCATGCTTGTGATGGTGAAGGTGGTGAGCTAATGCACATCTTGGTCATCTGTGATGGTGTGCATGCACCTCATGGTGACGTCTTGTTGAAGCAAACTCTTTCCTCTATTGCAACTGGTGCATTGGTTCGGCTCCTACATCCTACTCATCTACTAAAATGTGCATGGTCTTCTTGGGTGCGGCTAAACTGGTAACACACTAATGCATAATGTTTTTGTTGATCTTCAAGTGTGTGCTAGTAGTCATGCACATCAACTTTCCGAAGTACATTTTCAACTCCAGTTAGACTTGCTTCTTGTCTTCGCCTTGGTGTCTGTGCTAAATGGGTTCGATTGCATGTGTGTGCATAATGACATGCATGATGTTGAATCCCTTGCATGCAATCAACAACATTACTCACCATGTCTACTTCTTTCCACCTACTAGGATGGATCTTTAACTTGTACGGACGCAGTTTCATCCGTGACTGCATGTTGCGCCCACTATTGTTCTTGTTCCTGCTCCAACTCATTCGATTCTCTGTGCAGCTTCATGTTCTTCCTTAAGTTTTTGCTTCAAGACATGTAGCTCCTTCTCTCTTCCATTCTCTATATTCACATTATATTCATTTCATGCCGTCACCTCATAGCATTAGTCTCCAATTTTTCTTTCATCATCAGTGGATCTTCTTGTTCTTACAACTTTGTTCCACCTTTTTGTTGTCAACAAACTTCCTCGTGTTCATTGCATTTGTTGCGTTCATGGCATTCACTGCATTCATTTCGTTCGCTTCATTTGTTGCATTCGGTATACTACCTTCAGTTGTTGTTCATGATGATGCTCACTGTGATACCTTGATGTTCTTGTCTATGAACAACTTAATATCTTGTTGAGTAGGCAAGCTCATAGACATTTCATCGATTACATCTCCAGGTGTGCTCTGAACGGTGTCTTCGGCTCTGCCCTCTTGAAAGCCATTGTACCTTCATTGCTAAGAGGGAGATGAACACCTTCAATACTTGGAGACATGGCAATAAATCTGTGAGTGGAAAACCAAACTGAACTTGAGAATTTACTTGCAACATACCTCTGTGATTGATCATGAAGGTTGCACAATTTTGGCCCAGAGTTTAGGAGATTGATTTCAAAAACTATAGAAGGCACAATCTAGGCTATTGGGAGACTAACTGACTACTGGAACTGTGCAATGCATAGTCCAGTCTTGCTACTGACTATTGGAATAGCACAATGCGTAATCTCAACTCATAATGGCTTGAGGCTCAGTGACTACATTGCAGAATTTTCTTGTCCAATAGTCACTATTCCTCAGGTTTGTGCAAAGTAGGCCTAGGGAACAACTGTTGGGTAGAAAAGTGCATTTATGGAGAGGAAGGCAGAGCCTTCCCTCTCACAATTGCGTAATGCTTTCTGGTGAGGCAAACTCTGGGCCAGGGTAGGCCAGACTCGTCGATGGAAAACTAAATGTGAATGTGAATGTGAATGCATGGTGATACTGAGTGTAAGCATAAGTGAATGATCATGCATCCAAATAGTGAATGACAGATTTAGAAAACTGAACAACATGCATGTGGGTGAGGTGAGTCGTCGAATCGGCGTCATTCATGAGAAACAATTTCATGCATGCGACAATAGTGAGATAGCAACGAAAACTAAAAAAATGCTATGATAAGCTAATATACATGTAAATGATAGCAAGCTCTCAAATAAAACAAGCAGATAATACTCATACAAGAGAAAACACAAAAAGCGATATAAATGCAACACAAGTCATGGAAAACGGGGTTACCCCAAAACAAATGAGCTGAATGTGCCAACATATCCTAGATGTGATGTGGAATATCAGAGCTACAAGGTTAATGTGAGGAATGAGCTCTAGAATGACCCGTTGATGAGTTTTGATAACATCAAGGTTGTGACGTGCATGTCACAAATCTAGGGAAAGTGACACTTAGTGGGAGGTTTCTAAATTGATCCTTGTATGTAACCTCCAACTGCTAAAAATAGATCCCTGAAACAATGGATGCATTTGCATCCTACCTTGGGAGAAGTAGCCCATTCATGCAAGTGAGTTTTGCACAGTCCTAGAGGGAATTGGTCAACTCAGCTGCACATGCAAGATGTTGTTCGACTACTGGGAGAAAATGCGCATTTCTGGCTGGGAGCTGGGCTAGCTTCCAAGGAGATTTGTGCAATTTCTAGGAAGAGAAACTGACTATTGCCTAGATTTACACAAATTATGGGCTAAGTAGCCTTGCAGGGGAAAATTGTGCAATTTTCTCTGTCACGGTTGACTGGTAGAATGTGAAATTCTAGAGCCTAGCAGGCTACCAAATAGGATTGCACAATTTTTGGAGGGAAGGTTGGCTTCCCTCTAGAATTTCACAATTATTGGGGGAGCTGCTTATCCTGCAGTTGGACCAAGTTCGGGTGAAAAACCTATGAGGGGAATGCATCGAGTTGTGATTGATAGGCTTCCTTTATGCAAGAAAAACACTAAATATTTTGAAATTGACGAAGAAATACAAGCTATTGTGAAAAGTTGGTAGGGAGGCTCCAAACAAAGCTAAGGAAAATTTTTGGAGGGTGGTTGTAGCTGCTACAGAACCTAACAACACACAACTCTGTGAATGAACCATGTTCCTGAAAACCAAGTTCCTGAAAACCAAGTCTAACACTTCCAGAAGTATTTCTCAGTTCTCATCTCATCTTAGTTTCACACCAACTTGATTGTAACATGTAGAGTTTGCCAAGATCTTGGTCAATTGACACACATTCCAAGACAAGGCAACATCGTTTTTTTTATTGGGGTTGAGGTGTATATTAATGCACAAGAAATATAGTCGTCAGAGTCTTAGTTTCATCTCTGGTGTTGCTCCCCTGCCAACCAGCCTGAATAGTACCCCGACAGAGTCACATAGGAACACAAGCATGGTTCCACCGCCAACAAGCCTAGTCAGTACCCCGGTGGAGTTACTTGCATCACCTCCCTGTGCATGAAGCCTTTCTCTTCTTTCGTCTTATTCATTTTTTTATTTTGATTTTTTTGACTTTTCATTTTTTCATTTTTTCATCCGTGTATAGCACTTATTCATTTCAAAGGTGGAAGAGGGATCCTGATTTATTGAGAGAAGAAGAGGTTGTTCTAATAGAGAAGTAGTTTATTATATCTATGACATGTATGTTAAGGTTTTCTCCCTCACCTTACTCTAGTTGACTAAGCTGACAAGGGTTAACCCAAAAACAACTGGCTCGAGCAGGTGACACTAGTTAGCATTCAAGCATTGTGTTTTCACCAAGGCTCACTTCAAATAGTACATATTTTCCTTCGACGTATCATGGAATAAAATTAACAAGCTCTTTGTACAGAGGCAAGATGACAGATAAGTGAGTAGTGATAGCTACACAGGCCCTCTTGTACTTCACCCATCTCGTTTCAGGAGTCATACATGGTTTCATGCAAAACTAACCTATGAACAAAGCAAGAGAACTATACAAAACAAGTGAACTAATAAAGAACAAAGAAAAGAAAGAGCAAAAGGAAAAGTGAAATAAAAGAAAGTAAGAAAACAAGCAAGCAAACAAACAAGAAAAAAATCATGCAAGCAAAACAATTGAAAGACAACACTACCCCTACTCCTACACTGACTATGCATGGGCCTAATCACGTGAAGTGATATTTCCAATGCAGCCACCAGCGCATTGGTTGACCCGTGTTCGTAAAGGCTTGGTCCAAGAGAAACCCAGTTGTGAAAACCAACAAGTAAGAAAGATATAACAATGAAGACAACCACACTTCATGTTTCAAAGTGCCCACAGGACATAAGTGACTACGAGTGCATGATGAGTAGTCTATGGACTTATCATGGTGTTGTGTGACACTGCATCCATCTTTGAATCATAAGCACACTCTTGACTATGACATACAAGAAAATGAAAGAAACAAAGACAACTTGCATCATACATGTGTGCTTGCAATGTAAGATTCCTCCAATGCATGAGTGATGGGATGTTGATGTTCGAGTGGAGGAAGTATGATCTGTGTGTGAGATGGATCTTGAATGCATGCAGAAGAGCGATGAGGAGCCTCGGGTGATTGATCAATTTCATGATCAGAAGTGAGACTAAACCCAAGAAAGCGAGGACCTGACATAACCATTAGCTTGGGCTAAAGTGCCTTGAGAATCTTGGTTGTTTCAACTTCATCATCAGATAGATCATCATAAACCGATGGCTTCGAAAGACTAACTGTGATAGAGTCATGATCATGATCAAATATGGAAATAAATAAATCATGACCACCACGATCACAAAAATCAATGATTTCATCGGCATCCTCATGATCAGATGAATCAAACAAAGGGGTAGATGAAAAGCAGACCAACTCATCCTCTGTGTTTCTAGAAAAGACAGATGAAAGATCAAATGGATTTTCAACAAATAACTTATCCTCTCCATTGTCAAATGATGGACCCACATCTGGTGAGTCCTGCAAGGGATCAACAATAGGTTCATCCATGAATGAAGACACGCATGAGAAATCATGGATGGCATGTCCACAAAAGAGTTTAGGAAAGAACGGAGGGGGCTGAGATGGAACGGAGTCCTCCTTCCCCGATTTTTGATGCTCAAGCTCCTACTCATACTCTTCATGAATGAAATTTCATTTTGGTTGTGCAACACCAACTCCGTCGATGGTTTGTTCCTCATTCACAACAAGTGAAGAGTCTGGAATGGACAAACACAAGACAATATCGTCTGGAGGAACACCCGAGAGCGAAGACAAAGTTCGTAGAATAGAATGAATATTAGAACTCGAATGACTCACAGCCAAATGTGCACTAAAAGTAAGTGAACTGATATTGGGATGTGAAAGATGAATAGCTGTGTGAGCATGATCCTCAGCATCACTTGGTAGTGGTAGAGTTGTTGAATGAGAGGAAGGCAGTCAGTTAGTCGAGACAGTTCTCGTATCCACATGAGATTGCGTAGCTCCATCAATGAAGAATTTTGAGCGAGGCCTGATCTCAAGCTCCTTCTTGGGGCGGACATATTTCTTAAGGAAATACTCGGACCGGTCCCAAAGATAGGGAATTTTCATCTAGCTCCACAGAGCTTGAAACTGCAAGTCACGGAAGCGCTACCAAAAATCAATAACTAATTCATGAGGAGCCTTCTGTTGATGTAACAGTTTTGGGTCAAGATGGCCTGGATCAAAATGATATAAAGTGTCTTCAATAAGATCACATAAGTGCTCAAGTGAGTGCATGTCATCAACCAGTAGGCTAAGCAGCCAACAACGTGGAGATTTGCGAAGTGTGTGCAAGCAGCAAGCTGGCCTGTCTATCAAAACAACCATCTTACTCATGAAGAATGGAAAGAAATTCATGTAAGCACTCGGGCCAGGCCACTTCCCCTTCACCATCATATGTGTAAGTGAACAAGAGATCAAAAAACTCCCATGTGATGGAGACATGTTCGTGATTCGAAAAAAATTGCGGAGGGAGAAGAGTGCAAGAATCCATGAAAGGTACACAAAGGTTCAAAACTGGATGAGAGGACATAACTTGTAATCTAGCCCTCCTTCTAACACTAGAAATGTTGACGGTGCTAGCCCCACAAACATGTCAAGGGGATCTCCTCGGTAAGAAGTCCCATTAGACCTGAGACTGATTGGGTAAGGATTCCTAGCAGTGGGTCATATGGTGATGCCTTGACCACGATTTTGCATAGAGACAAGTAAGATAAATCTGTCAGCAGTAAGGGTGTGACCGCTGCAGTGAGTCAAGGAAGGTGCATGATAATTTCTAACACAGTTGGGTTGGGATGAGTGCACCCCTTGGAAACCTATAACAATACTCAACTGGGAAGGGAACACACGAGCGAATATAAATCACAAGCTCGAAAGCAAGTCAGTTGGCAAACAAAAAGATTCATATAATTGCATACAAAATAGTTCATACACAATTACGTAAGTTAAACAACGTACATTGCTACAGCAACCTGAACATACCAACTAGAATAACAAGATATGCATGAAAACATACTGGCTCTTATTATATAAAGAAGCATGGGTTCCAATCATACAATACATCCATGTAAACCTACTAGCCCCAATAGTGGAATGTTATAGCCACATCCACCTGCTCCTCCAAACAGATGTACTAGCTCCATTCAGTGGAGAAGTCAAGGCACATTACAATACTATCCAAGCTCTCTCCAAGATAGTCTTATCGGAAGCTTGGCTGACCAAAAGCCTTTATAATGAGTGGGGTGACCCTTGACATTCTTGATCCAAGTGGATATTGGTGGCCACCCACTAATTCCACTTGGATCCCCACCATTGCTTCTTTCAGTTTTTTAGTTTCCTTACTTATAACACAATTTACTATTTTTAGCAGTTTTACGGGTCCTAAACTTCTGGAGCCATTTTGAGGCCCTAAACAACGTTTTTTTGGGAAATCTACCGCTAGCTATTTTCGATCTAAAATCATATTTTCTGTCGTAGTCCTTGGAGAGATATTTCCAACAGGAATCTATCATGTGCGTCAAACGGAGATAATATGACCAAGTCGCAACCCTGGGAAGTTGGTTGTCCAACTCACCCTAGCGGGGCCCATAAACTCTTGGTGTTACATCTCCTCGGGTTAGGGTTTTGGTCGTTTACGCTTTTCTCTTAGTGTTCAATGATAAAAAGGCCCTTGAGCCTCATTGTAAGACAGTTCAGAGGTATGTAGCTGCCACATCTCTTCTCAGAGATAAGCTACCATCGCCCTAGCTGGTTTATTTCCATTCCTGTTTGTAAGCATATTTCAGTATTTTACATTAATGAAATGAAGTATTGTTTCTACTGCATCTCTGTGTTTATGGTTATCTCTATAATTTGTTGCGTTCATGTTTAAATCTAGACCAGTGGTATCAAAGAAGTCTAATTTTCTTCTCTGTTTTTCTTTGCATGTCGCCAACGAGGTCGGGATATAAGGAGTTAGCACTTGCACTAGTCGAACCCTTGCAAGACCAGCCTTGCAAATCCCGACAGCCTCCCATGGCGAATGAAAAGAAATATGAGGGGGCAGGAAATCCTATCAAAATATTTCTCGAAGAAGCCCTCGAGCGACAAAGGAATGTGATGATGGACAACTTTGCCCAGATCCTTCAACGGCTACCGAGGGGCAACACAAAGGTTTCCAACAGCAACTCTAGAAATGCCACACCGTTTAAGGTACAAGTTAATTTTGAAATTCCCATATTTGAGGGTCAGATAGACATAGATTCCATCGATAAATGGTTATGTGTGCTAGAGGGTTATTTTTCTGTTCATGATTTTTCCAGTCGGGAAAATATTATTTTCACTCTTCTCAAAGTAGACCCCACATCAAGGATTAGTGGAAACCTACTACAAGAAGAAGGATGAAAGTACAGGCTCACTATTTTCAGTCACACCCACTTGGAATTCATTCCGAGATGCCATCAAGGAGCAGTACTACCTTGTTGAAAGCTATGAGGATGAATACATAAAGTGGGTCATGCTGCGGCAGGGAAGGGACCAAGACGTAACAAAGTTTATCATTATTTTCCATACCCTTCGCACAAAGTTGGGTATCAAGGATACAGAGCAGCAGTTGGTACTCAAATATCATGGCTTCCTGCACAAGTACATCTAGGAAGAAATAGAATTCCTAAACATCTCCTCGCTCGGCACGACATATCGATATGCCATCAAGGTCGAGCAAAAGTTTAAACAGAAGAAGAAAGAATTTGGATCTGCAAATCCGAAACAAGGGAAAGGTACCCCCAAACTGCAGAATAAAGGACAAAGCCAAGGGAGGGTGGCCCAAGACAACCTGCCAAAGCTACAAGCAAAGAACAGTGCCGCAAAGCCGAAAAAGGACACGGGAAAGTGGTGTGAGTTCCATAAGAGCTCCACTCACAACACAAGTGAGTGTCGGGCCAAGCAGTCACTAGTGGCTGAGCTAAAGGTTTCAGAATCAGATGCATGTTCTAACTCTGAGTCATAACTCGATAAGGGGAATGACAAAGGGAAGCAGCTTATCGATGTTGAGACCAACGCCACCATTGCCACCACGAAGGTCTAGAAGGAGGAACCCAGAGATATGGAGGAGGAGGAGCGTCTCTTCCACTCCTAGATGTGGGTAAAGGGCTACTCACTATAGTTCATTGTCGATAGCGAGAGCCAAAAGAACCTCATTTCAGCATAGGTCATGAATCAGTTGGGCTTACCTACCACAACACATCCACAACCACACACCATCGGGTGGCTTCACCAAGGATGAGATCTTTGTGTGAGCCAACAGTGTCGCCTTCCATAAAAAATCAAGCCCTTCATAGATGAGGTATTGTGTGACATTTCTCCCCTTGAAGTTTGTGATGCGTTATTAGGACAACCATACTTGTAGAAGTGGCATGCTGTGTATGAATGAAGGCCTCGTGCTGTTATTGTTACTTTGGGAAATAAGTTGTACAGGATACCAGAGGTAGCACCTCCTACTGCCATCTCTTTTGTTACTGCAAAACAATGCTATAAGCTCATTTCTAAAACCGGGAAATTTGTTTTCTTGATGATACACCCTCAAAAAAAGAAGAAGATGGTGGCCACGACCTCTAGACAGGGTCCCTCCACATGACAACTACAAATGGACAAAGTCATGGAGGAGTACGAGGACATCTTCACCTCCCCCGTAGGGGTTCCTCTGCACTATCAGGTCAAGCACTCCATCAATCTGACCCCAGGTGCACTGTTGCCCAATGGACCAATCTATCGGCGCTCTGTTCTAGAGAACGATGAAATCAAGAGTCAGATTCAGGAGCTGCTACAAAAAGGTCACATCCGTCTGAGTTCATCGCCCTGTGGAAGCCTGATCATGTTGGTACAGAAGAAGAATGGGACTTAGAGAGCCTGTATTGAATATCAAGCGCTGAACAAGATCACTGTCCGTAATAGGTACCCAATCCCATGGATTGATGACCTCCCAGACCAACTAAAGGGGGGAAAATATTTCAGCAAGATCGATTTGAAGTCAGGATATCACCAGGTGCCACTCGAACCTTCCGATGTGTGGAAAATTGCCTTCAAATCTAAGGAGGGCCTTTTCGAATGGTTGGTTATGCCTTTCGTATTAACGAATGCTCTCGCAACCTTCATGAGGCTTATGGATGACATCTTGCGGCCATTAACCAACTAACCTGTACTGGTATACTTGGATGACATCCTGATCTTTAGCCAGAGTTGGGAAGAGCACCTCCACCACATCTAACAAGTTCTTCAAACACTGTGGCAACACAAGTTATGTGCCAATTTGGAGAAACGCACTTTTGGCATGACCCAGGTTCAGTATCTGGGATACATTATTGATGAACAGGGGGTGCATGTGGATCCAGCCAAGATCCAAGTCACTTAGCATTGGCCATCTCCAACCACTGTCATAGAGCTTTGAAGCTTTCTACGCCTTGCCAACTTCTACCATAGGTTCGTGTTGGGATTTTCTCATATCACTTGGCCCTTGAGTCAAGTCACCAAGGGAGGAACGAAAGAAAAATTATTTTGGTCCGAATCTCAACATAAGGCATTCACAGAGTTGAAAGATCGCCTCTACTCAGCACCCGTTCTTGCATTACCAGACTTGCAACAACCATTTTTCGCCGAGACAGATGCATCTGACTATGTTATTGGGGCAATCCTTACTCAACACGGGCTCCAGTGGCATATCACAGTGAGACACTTTCAGACACAGTCTGGAAGCATCCCACTTATGACAAAGAGATGTATTCCATTATGTAGGCCTACCGACAATGGAAGCATTACATTTTGGGGAAGGAAACAGTCATCCACACAGACCACCAACCCCTGCAGTTCATACATACCTAAGGGAAATTGCAAAATGATTGCCATTAGGAGCGGCCCACATACCTACAACAGTTCCATTTGAATATAAAGTATAAGAATGGAAAAACCAATAATGTTGCATATTGCCTCAGCTGACCACCGATCATGGCGTTAACCACCATGCTCAAATTTTGTGGGCACGAGACTTTTGATTGGCCACTTCTCTACAAAAGTGACCCGGAATTCGACAACACATGCCAGACACTCTTGGAGGGTCAGCATGTTCCAGATTTTCACCTCCAGGATGACTTGTTATGCCACCTGGGTCACCTTTGTGTTACTTCAAGTGAGCATGCTAAGATGATTTGAGAAGCACACTACAATCAGTCTGTTGGGCATTTCAGGTTCGAAAAAATGGTGGAAATACTGCAAAAGTATTTCTATTGGCCGAATCTTCAACAAAATGTCAAGAAGTACATTAGATCATGCACTGCTTGTGCCATTTCCAAACTGACCATCAAGAAGAAAGGCCTCTATACCCCACTACCTACCCCTAGTCAACCTTGGGAATCCATCTCCATGGATTACATGTCAGGCCTTCCTTCCACTAAGCATGGAAATGACTTTGTTTTTGTGGTCATCGACAGGTTCTCGAAAATGGCCATTATGGTGGCCTACAAGAAGAATATCACAGTAGAAGACACTGTTAAAATCTTCTTTGAACAAGTTTTGGTACTCTTTAGGATCCCATAGTCTATCATCTCAGATCGAGACAACAGGTTTCTCAATACATTTTGGTTTAGACTTTGGTCGATGCTCGACACCAAACTCACTAAGTCCATAGCTTTCCATTTTCAAACTTATGGTCAAACAGAGGTTGTCAATAGGATGATCATACACATTCTACGCATGTACAACTCAAAGCATCCACACACATGGGATGAGAACCTCCCCTATCTTCAGCACAGCTACAACCGGGCTCTCCATAGCTCAAGTGGCCACAACCCTTTTCAGGTGAGCTTGGGATTCCAACCCCGATGTCCCATCGATGTGGCCATGCCATTTGCAGCTACTCATGCAGATTTGGCTCATGTCCAGTCCGAAACAGATAAGGCAAACAACTTCATTGAGCACATCCAACATATTCACCAGTAGGTCCATCACATTTTGGAGAAATCAAATGCCAAGTACAAGCAGCGACATGATCAACTTCGGGTGCCACATAAGTTTCAGGTGAGTGACAAAGTCTGGTTGCATTTGCAAAAGGAATGCCTTACTAGAGCCTATCAGAAACTCAGACCACTCTGATATGCTCCTTAAAACATTACCAAGGTTGTGGGAGACAATGCATTTGAGCTTAGCATTCCCCCATTCCTTGGCCTGCACCCAGTGTTCAATGTGGACTGCCTTCGACCATACTTTCCACCATTACTAGACACATCTGACATTGTAGAATAGCTCACACCCACAGAGTTAAATCCAGATTGCATGGAACAAGCTGCAATTGATCGGATCATGGTCACACAGTTCAAGCACATTCGCTAGCAGAATGTCCAACTGTATCAAGTTGTCAAAGCAGGCCAACTCCTTCACTAGGGCAAGTGGCTCACCAGGGACCAAGTTCAGCAGAAGTGCCCTCATCTCATGGAGGAACTCAATGCAATGGGGACCATTTATTCCTAAGGGGGGAGGAATGATATAGGTGGATATTGGTGGCACCTGCTAATTCCACTTGGATCCCCACCATTGCTTCTTTCAGTTTTTTAGTTTCCTTAATTATAGCACAGTTTACTATTTTTAGTAGTTTTTTCGGTTCCTAAACTTCTGGAGCCATTTTTCTATCTAAAATCATATTTTCCATTGTAGTCCTCAGAGAGATGTTTCCAACGGGCTATCATGCATGTCAAACGGAGATAATATGACCAAGTCGCGACCCCAGGAAGTTGGTTGTCCAACTCACCCCAACCAGGCCCATAAACTCTTGGTGTTACATCTCCTTAGGTTAGGGTTTTGGTTGTTTATGGTTTTCTCTTATTGCTCAAAAATAAAAATTCCCTTGAGCGTCATTCTAATACAGTTCAAAGGCATGTAGCCACGACATCTCTTCTCAGAGATAAGCTACCATCGTCCTAGTTGGTTTATTTCCATTCCTGTTTGTAAGCATATTTCATTATTTTACATTAATGAAATGAAGTATTATTTCCACTGCATCTCTATGTTTATGGTTATCTCTATAATTTGTTGTGTTCCTGTTTAAATCTGAATCAATTTCCCTTTGTGACAGTTCATCTACCCTCATGAATCTTCATCTACTCTATGACTGTTACATCCAACTATTGACACTTGAACTTCCACTTGACATGACGTTACATGACAATGGACATGTGCTCATGTGAGACGAAATGGCTTAAGAAAACCATGCAAGACATCACTCACACTTGGCCCATTGTCTAGTGAGACCAACTCTCTGGCATACCTGTGATGGTGAAGGTGGTGATCTTATGCCAAGATTGGTCATCCGTGATGGTGTGCATGCACCTCATGGTGACTTCCTGTTGAAGAAAACTCTTGCCTCCTTTGCAACCGATACATTGCTTTGGCTCCTTCATCAAACTCGTTTACTAACATGTGCATGGTCTTCTTAGGTGTGGCTAAACTGACAACACACTGATTCATAGTGCCTGTGCTGATCTTCAAGTGTGTGCTCGTGGTCATGTCCATCAACTTGTTGAGGTACATGTTTAGCTCCAGTTGGAATTGCTTCTTCTCTTCGCCTTGGTGAGTTTGCTGAATGGGTTGGATTGCATGCATGTGCACAATGACCTGCATGCTGTTGAATCCCTTGCATAAGATCAATAACACTTCTCACCATGTGTTCTCCATGCCAGATACTCGGATGGATCTTTAACTTGTACGGGTGCAATTCCGTGCGTGAGTGTATGTTGCGCCCATCATTTTTCATGTTCCTGCTCCAACCCATTCGTTTGTCTGTGGCACTTCATGTTCTTCCTTGAGTTGTTGCTTCAGCACATGTAACTCCTTTCTTCCATTCTGTAACATTTTGCGATTTTCATGTCGTGTCTTCACCTCATAGCCTGAGTCTCCAAAGTTACTTTCATCATCAGTGGATCTTCTTGATCTTGCAACATTTTTCTACCTCTCTAATGTCAACAACCTTCCTCTTGCATTCATTTCATTCTCTGTGTTCATTGGATTCACTGAATTCATTGTGTTTATTGTGTTCGTTGCATTCGATATGCTACCTTCATCTATTGTTCATGATGTTGCTCACTATGATATCTTAATGTTCTTGTCAACAAACAACTTGATATCTTCGTGAGTAGGCAAGCTCATAGACATTTCATTGACCACATTCTAGGTGTTCTCTGAACAGTGTCTTTAGCTTTGCCCTCTTGGAAGCCATTGTACATGCACTACTGAGAGGAATATGAATACTTGCAATACTTGGAGACATGGTAACACTCATCGCAAGCAATCTGTCAGTCGAAAACCAAATTAAACTTAAGAATTCACTTTCAACATACCTGTGTGACTGATCATGAAGGTTGCATGATTTCGAGCAAGAGGTCGGCTAACTGACTGCCAAGACTACAGAAGGCATAGTTTGGGCATTTGGGAGACTCATAGACTGCTGGAACTATTTAGTGCAATTTCCATTCTGGCTACTGAATGATTGAATTGTGCAAAGCACAATCTCAGTTGGCAATGGTTGGAGGCTCAGTGACTGCATTAAAAAATTTTCTAGGCCAACAACAGCTATCCTTTAGGATTACGCAAAGTGAGCCTAAGGGACAACTACTAGGTAGAAATGCACATTTATGGAGAGGAAGGCAGAGCCTTCCCTCTCACAATCGTGCAATGTTGTCTGTTGAGGCAGAGTCCAAGCCAGGGTAGGCTAGAATGGCCGATGAGCAACTGAATGCGAATGTGAATGTGAACGCGTAGTGATACTAAGTGTAAGCATAAGTGAATGATCATGAATGAAAATGGTGAATGACAGATTCAGAAATTGGAACAACATGCATGTGGTTGAGGCGAGTCATTGAATCAATGACCGTTCATGAGAAACAGTTTCATGTATGCAACAATAGTTAGATAGCAATGAAAACTGAAACAATGCTAGGAAAAACTAATATACATGTAGATGACAACAAGAACTCAAACAAATCAAGAAAACAATACTTACACAAGAAAAAACACAAAAAGCGACAAAAATGCAACACAAGTCATGGAAAGCAGGCTTACCCCAAAACAATTAAGTTGTATGTGCCAAGAGCTCCTAGATCTGATGTGGGATCTCAAAGCTACAAGGTTGATGTGAGGAATGAGCTTTGCAACATTAGGTTGATGAGTTTTGATAACATCAAAGTTGTGACGTGCATGCCACAAATCTAGGGAAAGTGACACTTAGTGGGAGGTTTCTAAATTGATCCTTGCATGTAACCTCCAACTACTAAAAATAGATCCCTAAAACAAGGGATGCCTTTGTTAGAAAATTATATATTACAGAGAAATGGAACACAAAATATTGCAGAAATATAAACACATAAAACACATAAAACAAGAGAGACACAGATATGCATGTGTTGGCTAATAAAAGGTTCCTTTTAAAACTCCTAATTATCCCACATTAATCATCAACCCAGGGAAGTCGTCTTATTTCAAGAGTGTACACAATATGCGGATGCTAAAAATTAAGAGAGTAATGCTTCCTAAATTGTAGTATAGATCTTTGACACAAGAGTAAATTGATGCATCTAATAAATTCAAATTGTAATTATTAAAGGAAATATCAAAACTCAATCCTTTAGTGAAATCAAATCCTACAACAATTCAAATAACAACAACATTAGCCAAGAGCACAGTAACAATAACTCACCTCTTCTTAGCTGATTCAATCTAAATTGTATTCAATCTCTATAAAGTAATAAAACTATAAATGATATCAATTCTGAGAGTCCAATAGTGATAATCAAACACTTACAGTTGATTAAATCAATGCGATTCACTGTCTAAGTAATTGACTCTTTAATAAATATAACTCAAACCAAATGATAGCGCTTGTAAAGCATATAAATAACATATACTACTGCAATATAGGAAACGATAAACATAAAATAAGGTAAACTCACAGAAACAGGAAAATTATCAAACCAGTCAAACTTTATGAGAATCAGAAATATAACACAAAAAAGCAGTTAAATCCACTAGAGGCTGGTCCCTTAGCCGCCATCAAACACTGCTAAGGTACTTCAGATAATGCAAGGGAACAACTTCAATTATATATTAATCATTGAACTTAAGTAGCATTACAATAGAATCGCGTTCTCCAATAGCGCAAGTCTGTAATTAAATTTACAACTTGAAAAATAAAAGAGATTCCTCCCCTTTCTTCCTACAATCACTTTCTTTTATAATCAGAAAGGGGTAAATGGTAAATTGTAATGCGATCCCTCAGGATCTCTCGATCCTGAGGGATTTGCAACTGATTTCTAACTTTAGAAACCTTTCTTATTTTGCATTGATCCCTCTAATTCACCCTCATCCTTGTCCGTAATCGACGCATTCCTTCCTTTGTTTGTCGGATTTTGTTGTTCTAACGTCAGGGAACAACAATCGTTTCTTTTATCACTTTCCTGCATAAAGAAGGCTGAAAGTTAGCTAAATCTTAACTGCAAATAATTCATCTATTTCTTACCATAATTCCTCAATATATTAGCACATTAAGATATGAAAACGATAAGAATCAAGGAAAAAGGTAACAAAATTAATCGTAAATACATACCCATTTCGCAACTCAACATACTCCCCTGCTTACCCTGTTTCATGTCCTCATGAAAAGTAGGTAATTCTGATGGAGTGCAGTTAAAGAGTAGGCTAGAGAAGGAGCATCAAAAATTGGTCTGAAACCATGATGTTGAGCTAGGAGCACAAAGGCTGGCCCTTCCTTTCCTTCAGGTAATTCGTAGATAGCCCTGTAACCTTAAGGATACCAAATGATGGGGCTATGAAACTGACACCCTAACCAATAAGGTCCCTCTCTCAAAATAAGGTTTCTATAGGTGACAAAACGGGTTGCAGCTGCTTTAAAATTTCTATAATTAAATTGCTCTCTATCTTGCACACTACTAGTGGAGACAGTCCACCTGAGCTTGGATGCAGCCAGAGAGCTTTCTTAAATGGATTGAAAATATGATACTCCATTCTATACAATCTCATTATGAATAGGCCCTAAAGCTTTAATCACCCCTTCCCTTGTCATCAGACTCTTATGGTTGGCAAGCATTTGCAAAGGGTGATTGGGTTCACTTCTTACCCAAAGATCTAATCCATGCTCTTGTATTTGGAATGTGTTATGAGCCTTAAACCATTTAAGTTGATTGACTGCAAATAAGATAAAGGCCTGGAATTGAGCATCTCCCACAAAAGGGTTAGGGTTATTTTCTACCTCATTCTCTAATACAAAATTGTGCGGTAGAATTCACAAAGCATCCTTTGAACCTTTACACCATATTGTTTGCAACAATTTATAAAATATTTAACTATGTTTAATTCAATTGATTTTCCAGCTCTCACGACTTCAATATTCAACAACAAGTATCGTTCTAACAAAAACAAGGCATAATTAGTAGCAGGAGACCTGCATGCCAAGACATCTATATATAATGAGCAGATGCTATCTATCCGACCAATGACCCTATCTAGTTTGAGCTTAATTCTCTCTATTTTCTCTTCTGCTTTTCTATATCTATCAAAAGTCTCGCTCTCTATTGCATTCATTTCCTAAAGTTGTCTCTACAGCTCTTGATATCTCTGCTAGGAAATGATTTCTTGTTTAATCCGTTCTAACACGAGCCGAGGTTGTGCTAATTCGTCCTGAAAATTTAGTATAATAGGGTCATTGTGTGTCATGACATATTTAGCTTATAAGCTTGTCTGAGTGCTTATGCTATGAGAAAGGATGTTTTCCTTTTGAATTTCCTTATTATGGGAGGTCCAAACCTCCGTCTGAGTAGCCATGCTATCAGAGGGTACATCCTCTATCTAAGTAGCTACATCTACTAAAATTCCATGTTCCTTTTGAATTATGACTAATTGAGTGGTTATGGGCTCCGTTTGAGTCCCTGTAGCCCTCCCTTCATATGGTTTTGTCTATACAACCACATTTATTTTCACCAGGATTTTGTCCAAAACCTTTCCCAGTGATATTTCTTTTATTTTTCTTCTAAGCCTTCTGACTTTTTTGTGAAGTTTTTGCTGTTCTTTCCTTAGCTTTTACAATTTGGCTATATAATTTTTTAGATGAGGGACTATTCTGCTGAAAATCTCGTTAATGGTTTCTTCTTCTAAAGACCCTGGTTGCTCACCCTGGCTCTATTCTAATAACACCATGTATCTAGATTGGTTATCAGTTTACCAAATTATTTTTGTCACGACTTCTTCTTTGCCTATGTTTTATGTGATTAGACCTACCTGGCTGGTTTCTACTAGAGGCGTGTCACCAAATTGGTTCTCTTCTTCCCAAATGGCCTTTGCATCTATATCCACTTCACGACTTGCATCTTTTGAGGGAGATAGAATTTTGGTATTGCTAGGATTCTCAGGAGATTGGGTTGCTCCTATATTAAGATTGAGTGGGTTTTCAAGGTGCATTTAAACATTCATGTTGGCCAGGACCTACGAAAATTTGAAATCATTCAACAAATCAACTTGGGGGATCATATTTGGTGTTGAGGGAAGTCTCAATTCATTTCTTTGTTCATCTCCAGAATACCCTGTTCCAACCTCATGGTCTGATTCAGGGTTATCCTGTCCTTCTAACTCTAGCTGTAGGTATTATTTGCTTACCGAGCTAGATAATTCTATAGGTTGACTAGCGTTGCCTTAAGGATTTGCAGACACTCCTTGTTTTGACCTCAACCTTGTGGATCGTGTGCGCTTGTGACGTATGCTCACCGAAAGGGCAGTCCTCTTTCTTTTTGGCACAAGATTAGGTGTTGGCAGTGCTATACCTCCTTCGAGGGCTATTATTAGATCATCCCAGGTTGATTATTGCTCGACAAGGTTATAGCTAACTATTGATGGCTCACTATAGTTTCTATATGTTTGGACCGTCTTAGCCTCTCGACAGTGTTATGCAGTAAAGAATTCAACAATGTAGGTAAATTAATAGAGCACTTTCATTTTAGAACTGCTAAAAGTTTGAGTTGGCGTGACCTTACCACATCTTTATGCCCATCACAAATAATGTAGTTTTGGATGATTTGTGCTAGTTCTCCCCATGGTTCTCCAAGAGAAGATGGTTGAACGCCTTTTCCCTTCTTAATTAACTCATGTACTTCATCCTTCAAAGCCTTGATAGCGTCATGCAACTTCAACCTCTTACCAATCCATACTGGTACTTCTACCAATAACCCGGATACTTCTGCTATCACAACGTCTGATACTGTGATTTGTCTACCTCTTACCATGGATTCTCCATTCTGTAGATTCTGTAAGAATTCGATGGCAATTTCGGGTGGTTGAAATCTCGTAAAGTATGCTATCCATCCTGCTCGAGCTAAAATTTCCGTGGCTTCATCGAAAATAGCCAGTATTAGAGGTTCTTTGTGCACTGTTCTTCCTCCTATGATGCTTGAATTCTACAAACGATTAGTGTAGTGGAGATAGCATAGCAATGAACAGAGCTGAGTGATGGAACAACAAATGGTGTAATGGCTCTATAAGATGATACTTTATAAACATTAATACCATTATTGAGGGCTGTTATCATACCACATGCTCTTTGATCATGGAATGTCATATCATTCTGCAAAATCCAATGAAAATATGACAACGCATGCATAAGTACATTGGAGGTCCCCATCCACCTTTGAAATAATAGTTCGGCCACGACCGAATGAATGAGAGGATAACGCGCTGGTGGCAAAGTACAGGGGTAATGGATTGGCAAGGCATGCATATTAATGAAAGGATCATAAAGGATATTGGAGTAGTGAAATCAAGGTGTGTACGTAGAATTATGAATAAGTGATAGGCTGTCGTGATGTGATATGATAAAGAAAAAGGGACAACATATGCAAGAAATAATACTTTACTGTTATTTCACTTAAAACTATTGTTATTGATTTAAAAAAAAAAATTACTCATGCATAAAGGTTCAAGGTACGTTAGGGACATAATTTCTCCGTAAACAAAAAAAAAACAAGAAAATATATAAGAAGAGAGTATTATAATGATTATTGATGTAAAATAAAGCTTCAATACCATCAACAGAGCTTTTGCTACCTACAGACGTTCATAGCCTTGATATAGTTGCTTTCTAACCATTGGGAACCATGGTCCTCTATGTATAATTGGAGAAGTTCCTTATGATGTCCATAGTAGAGACCAATGTTCTGGCATGGTAACCAAGTGATCACATTGCCATTCACTGGGAAGGAGCGAAAGTGGTCAGGCCAGCTTGTGATGAGACCTCATGTTTCCAAGGACGTTGTTTGTTTATGCATCCATTGGATCATATCCCTGGTGTGGTGGCCATAGTGGGAATGCCACTTCGCTCCTTCCTTATGATCATGGTAGCCTGGCTCGTGATGAGACCCCCTAT
Organism: Pinus taeda; assembly: GCA_000404065.3. Classification (NCBI taxonomy): domain Eukaryota; kingdom Viridiplantae; phylum Streptophyta; class Pinopsida; order Pinales; family Pinaceae; genus Pinus; species Pinus taeda. Next base: position 68,789 of record APFE031002812.1, on the reverse strand, counting down.
CCTCCATCTATGGAAAAAAATCATAAAAATGTTCGTAAATATGTGTGTGTGTGTGTATGTGTGTGTGTTTATTATTTTATTATTTTTAATTTTTTTTAGACTCCCCATTTTATAGATAGAGGGTGACTCAACACTTCTTAAGAGTAGGGATGGTGGAAGAAGTTTGAACATATCAATAGAAAAAAATATACCCATAATCTTATTGATAATACACAGAGAGAGTTATACGGGAAAAGGGGAACCATCATGGTATAGTTAATCAATCAGTTTGGTTTATAATGAAAATGAGGAGAGTGAAGTGATATAGATAACTCTATCCTTTTTTTTTATCATCACAAAGCAATCTTGTTAAAGATGATAGTATTCAAGATATTTGCCTATGCCACTAGACTCCATAATTTTTATCGTTAAATATATATTGTACTTTTCATGTCATTAAGAGGATCATAAAGAGTGAACTAGGATGGTATAGGGATGATTATGCAAGGAAGAGAAAGAGGATGTTCTCAAAAATATTCACAAAGTGTTGTTCCTTGAAGGGAATAGCAAAAGAAAAACCCACACAAAAAGTGTTGTTCCTTATAGGGAACAACAGTTGTTCCCTGTAAGGAACAACAAAGAAAAATTGCAAAAAATGTTTTGTTCCTTATAGGGAACAACATCTATTCCTTGTAGGGAACATCAAATAAAATAGAGGGAAAACAATGTTGTTCCCTAACAAGGGGAATACATATGAAAATTGTTGTTCCCTATAGGGAACAACAGTTTTTCCCTGTAGCAAATAACAGTCGTTCCCTGTAGGGAATAGCAAGGGAAATACACGCTAAAATTGATGTTCCCGGTAAGGAATAACAATTGTTCTCTGTAGGGAACAACAAAGAAAACTACACACAAACAAATTGTTGTTCCTTAGAGGCAACAACAGTTGTTCCCTATAGGTTACAACAAAGAAAAATACACACAAAAATTGTTGTTCCCTACAAGAAAAAAAATGCACGCCAAAATTTTTGTTCCTTAGAGGGAACAACAGTTGTTCCCTATAAGGAATAGCAAAGCAAAATTCACACGGAAATTGATGTTCCCTGTAGGGAAAAACAAAGTGAAATACACATGAAAACAGTTGTTCCCTGTAGGGAACAACAAAGGAAAATACACACAAAAAGTGTGTTGTTCCCTATAGGGAACAACAACTGTTCCCTATGGGGAACAACAAAGGAAAAATAGAGAAAAAAAACTAATATAGAATCTACTATCCAAGAAAATCCAATCAAATAGAAATAAAACAAAAAGACAAATTTATGTATGGGTTTCAAGAAAATAAATTCTTTACTGGACTTGTGCTTTGGAAGGGTTGCCCTCCTTAGCAAGAATTTGTATTGTGGAGTCTTCCCATAACTGTTGGGAAAAGGATTCCCTCGTAAGTGGTTTGTGCGAAAGATGTACTTGATGTCCATTTGCTTTAAAAGAGTAGCCAAACCCATCAATGGTAGCTAATGTAAGGGTTCCATTGTCATGCACCTCTTGTATCTCGTAGGGGCCTAACCATCTGGTCTGAAGTGTTCCCAGGAAATCCTAGAACCTAGAATCATACAGAAGTGCCCAATGACCTTCATGGAATATATTTTCCTTGATGAGATAATCATGCCATTTCTCTCTTTGTTGTTGGATCAGTGCAGTATGTTGAAGAGCTGATAGCTAGATTTCATTGAATTCATTGATTTGATGTAGCTTGTTAATTTGTGCTTCATTCAGGTCCAAGCCTACTTCTTGAGCTATCCTCAATGTCTAAATTTCAAATTCTATTGGGAAGATAGGTTCTTTGCCAAACACTAGCTGATATGGGGAGTATCCTGTGGTATTCCTCCATGTCGTGTGATATGCCCACAGGGCTTCTAGCAATCAGGTAGCCCAGTCATGTCTATGTGAGGCGACTGTATTTGCTAGTATAACTTTGATTACTTCGTTGGTACTTTCTACCTAACCGTTTGCCTACGGGTGCTATGGATATATGATTATGTGCATAATATGATGATTTTTTAGTGTAGCAGCAATCTTATGGCCTAAAAATTGTGGCCCTCCGTTTGTGATTATTTCTCTAGGCAACCCATACCGCACGAAAATTTGGAAAAGAAAGTGGATTACTGAATCCTTCCTTGCCCTTGTTAATGCTTCTGCCTGCACCTATTTCGTCACATATTCTGTTACAACCAATATTTATGTATTTTGATTAGATAATGGGTTTATTGGGCCAATGAAATTGAGTTCCCATCATTTAGAAGTGTCAATGACTAACTGTGTATGTAGGGCATCTCGTGAGACTCGTCAGGGCGACCCATTCTTTTGGTAGTTATCGCATGCCTAGACAAACTTCTTGACGTCCTTAAAAATGGTGGGCGAATAATAGCCCATCTATAAGACTTTATGACCAGTCTCGTGGTCTGCAAAATGTCAACCACAAGGCCCATCGTGGCAATCTTTTAAGATGTTGAAGATTTCGTCTTCCCTAACACACCTTCAGATATGCATATCAGCTCCTATGTGAAAGAGGTATCCTCCGATCTAGGAGAACTGAGTGTTGCGTTGTATTATTAGATTTCTTTTATTGGTCATCAGGTGCTAGGGTAATTTTTCCACTGTTAGGTAGTTCGCGACATCCGCGTACCATGGTGTTTTCACAGTTACAGCAAATAGGTGCTCATCAGGGAACTCATCTTCTACTGCGACCGAGTCATCTGTCTTTGGCATACGTGAGAGGAAGCCTGCCACTGAATTTTCCTTTCTTGGTCGATCCTTGATTGTTATGTCGAATTCCTGCAAAAGGATTAACCATTGTGTCACTCTTCCATTCGTAACAAGTTTCTTAGCTAAATATTTAGTAGCAGAGTGATCAGTATAGAAAACCACAGGGTATCCTATTATATAGTGTCTGAATTTCTTAATAGCATAGATTACAGATAGAAATTATTTCTTGGTCATAGTGCAATTCAACTCAGCAGGAGTTATATTTTTGATGATGTAGTATATCACATAAGGTTTCTTATCTTCCTCCTAGCTGAGAACTGCTACAATGGATGTATCTGATGAATCAAATGAAATCTGAAATGGAAAATCCCAGTTCGGGCCCCATAATACTGGGGTTGTTGATACTAGCCGTTTTAACTCTTCAAAGGCAATGTCACATTGTTTAGTCCATAAAAAATTGACATTTCCTATTAAAGCATATAATGGTGTAGAAATTTGGGATAAATTATTTATAAATCTTCTACAATATCTAGAAAATCCCAAAAAAATACGTACCTCAGCTTGCGTGCAGGGTGTAGGTATTAAGAAGATTATATAAATTTTTGCTAGATCTACCTAAATTATAGCTGTTGAGATGTAGTGACCCAGGATGAGGCCCTCGGTCATCGTCATGTGGCATTTCTCATGGCTTAAGCAAAGCCTAGTAGCAATGCATCTTTCTAGGACTTTCTCCAGTGTCTGTAATGCTGGCTCGAAGTCATCTCCATAAGGTGAAAAATCGCCAATGTACACCTCGAGTCCCTCGTTTATCAAGTGTGAAAAGATGTTGAGTATGGATGTCTGGAATGTGGCAGGTGCATTCCACAGTCTGAAAGGTAATACCCTATACGCAAACGTCCCCCAAGGGCAGGTGAAGGTAGTCTTATCTTAGTCTTCAGGGGAAATTTGGATTTGGTTGTAGCATGTTGGTCACTTTAATTACTTATTAATTAAACAGTCGAGCACCACATAAGTTGTCAACCTTGGTAAGTCTAATTATTTCAAAGGAAACTACGTACTATATGTAATCAATCTTAATAGCACTAAAAGTTGTAGTACAAACAAATCAAACCTCGTTTAAAGCTTCACTCTGTGTTACAACAATTATACTCTATTGCATATATCTAACAAGAGATGAATAATTGAACAGAAAGAATAAATCTATAAAGGAAAACAATGGCTATGCTGTAACAGAGGATCAGGACCCTATCCCTAGAGCGGGAACCTTCAGCACCTGCCTCTGTTTATCTAGTCACCAATTCACTCTATAAACCTAATCACCGGTGCGACATTCATGAAATAACATCAATTGATTAAGAAATAAACAGAGCTTTAAAAAAGGTAAAACAACATCCATAAACAGTACTTGTTAACAAGGTATGAACATAAATCACACTTAACAAACTGTAGAAAAATAATGGGTGAATCTTGTGATGAAGGTGGGCCCTGTCTTTCTCACAAGATTCCCCAGGAAACAAGAACTAAAATGAGATGTTGAGAACAAAACTCTATTCATTCGTCAATATACCATATTACAGAAAAGATTCAGTCTCGCTCCCTCAGCTAAAACCTCTTGTTACAATCTGTTCATCCCCCCCTTTCTAATGTAGATGTCTCCTCTTTATAAAGAGGAGACATCTATTACAAAAGATTTACATTATAGATTCTAGTTCAACCCATTATACAAAAATAGGGAAATCAGTTTCCCGTCAATAGAATGTTGTTATAGTAATTTAGACTATGAATGTTACATCCATTGTAACAGCTTCCTCAATGATCGATTGGGTTCTTCTGTCGCTGTCAAATCTAGTACGCAAATATCAACTGTTTCAGCTTCGATATTTGCGTGTTGTTCCTATTGTTTCAGCAAGGCGGGATGCACATCATTCTTTAATTGTTTAGCAAAATCAACTTCAAAGATCAATTATGAAGACATCATGATTATATGTTAACTAATTAAACATATAGTAATGAGAAGAGTCACTGCATACCTTTGGAATAATTGAGTCAAAACACTAACAAGGACTTTCAAATATGGGTTGAAAAGGGGTGATATTATAACAAAATGTATGGTCAGAGAGACAATATGAGGTCCTAACATCCCCCCCAACTGAAAGGATTTCATGTCCCCGTGAAACTTCTACTCTGAGTCTGAGTCGAAATACTGAGATGTACAGTGCAAATTGCTTATGCAGTAAGTATAGAAAATGTTGTCAACCATGTCTCTGAACCCTTGGACATTCTGAACTTTTTGCCATGCTGCAAGCTCCTCCTTTCTGGACAATGTAAACTGAGCCTTGTATTGTTTCCCTGGTAGCCATAGAAGAGGGAAGTGAAAGTGATAACCCAACCATTTCTCAGCACACTGTTGAATATATTTAGCATAGTTAGGTATTCGTGAGATTGCTGCCTGAAGATTGAGAGGGTTAAAGGGATGGTACTCCCTTCTCTCCTTAGGACAGTGTTCCCAAAATAGATTGTTTGCTTGTATGGCCAAAGTTCCCTTAGTCTTGACATAATGTTGGCAGTCATCCAAGACTGCCGCCTGTATTTTTCTAATATGGTCAGTCATTCCTGGCTCTCGTAGAACCCGTTGATGTTCAGCAATAAAAACAGCGGCATTTTGTGGCTCAGCTCAGATCCAGAGAAGACAATTCTCTTCATTGTGTGTTGCTGACATGAAAGAAGTTTTCCAGGTAAGCTGATTAGCCACGAAAGAAACAAAGGCTCTAATCTGAATATCACCAACAAGAGGAATTAAATTAAGCTTCCTATCTTCAGGCATGGCCTCATTATGAAGATAGAGTTCACATAACAAATTTTGTTCACTATTTGACACTTCTGCAAAAGTCTCAATAAATTGCTGAGGTTTAGACACCTCATGGGGCTGTCCATCTCTGATCGTTTTCACTTGGAGGAACACTAAGCATTCTCTCAAAAACACAGAATAATTAAAATATGGTTTTCTAGTGGCAAGTAATCTTTGAACCAGGTCAAAGATAAGAGACAATATGGTTTTTAGCTTTTTGTTTTCCTTGTGTTGTGCACGAGATTGTTCGAGGACTTCCCAATTCCTATATACATGATTGAGCCATAATTATTTATGTTGCTGAAATGCCTTTCCTTGTGAGAGATCATACTCTCTCTTCCATGTATCCCTCAGTTCTTGAAAACTGGAGGTCTAAGTGGAAACAATGCTTACACATCAAGGTTCAGTCTGGGTACATAAAGTCTTTAAAGACTTTGGTGCTGGTTTTTCGTCTATAACAACTAGGGTAGGCCAGGGTAGTTGTGGTTTTATTTCTTCCTAAAAGGTCTTTGAAGGCCCTATTGGTTCTTGTGTAACAGCGGGGCGTTCCTTTTTAACTATGACAGGAGCAGATACAGGAGTGGATCCAAGCAATGGGACTTCAATTATCTTATAACTGGCTCGAGAATAGATATCACCACATTCACTGCACATGTATTGATTGTGTCGATCCTTTTCTCCACTCTTCTCAGCTACAGATGCTACCTGAGCTAAAATATACAGATTGAGTTCCTTTTCATAAGCTTCCCTTGCCATCATTAACTCATGCTTATAAGCCTCAATCTCATATTTCAAAAACTCGTTTTCTTCCTAAAGGGAGGCTAAAGTAACCGGGCCTTCTGTAGTAGTTGCAGGTTCTAGTGGATGGGAGGATCGTTGTTTGGTGGCAACTTCAACATTTGCATCCTCAACAGGTGGTTCTTGTGTAACACCTGTTAGGTCAGTGGCTGGTTCTTGTGTAACAGCCACATCTAGGTCATCTATCTTTTGTTTCTCAACAGGTGGTTCTTGTGTATCACCTGTTAAGTCAGTGGCTGGCTCTTGTGGAGCAGCCACATCTAGGTCGTCTATCTTTTATTTCTCAACAGGTGGTCCTTTGCTGTTGTATCATAGTTGTTTGATGGATGGCATCCAACCTCTTTTCATCCAATTCCTGAAGCTACTGCAACCTAGCTGTCTGTGCATCAGTCAAGTCAAGGTTAATAACTAAAGTAGTTCTTAAGGTTTTAATTTCAAATTCCACAGGAAAAACAACACTTTAATCATAAACTAATTCATAAGCTGAAAAACCTGTAGTGTTCCTCCAAGTAGTTTTGTAAGCCCATAATGCTTCAGGCAACCTTTGAAACCAGTCCCTTCTATTCTCCTTTACCATTTTTGTTAAAATGGCTTCTATGACTTTATTCATACTTTCCACCTGCCCATTGGATTGGGGGTGATAAGGCGTAGTCGTTTTATGATTAATATGATATTTCTGAAGTGTATCTTTAAAGCCATGAGAGTTGAAAGGAGGTCCTCCATCTGTGATTAATTCTCTAGGCTGGTTTTCAGTGTCATGTCTATCATCACATCAGTTATATTGGTCCTTTACTCGTGCCGATTTGAGAAGGTCCCCGTTGACTTCTTGCTGGCGGGTCTTCTCCTTATGGACGACGATATCTTGCTCTGAGGGTAGGCCTAGAGTTGCACCCTAGCCCTATTTTTATTATTGATAGGTTACCTTGTGCTCAACATCGATTAGTATCATGGGTCTTTGACTGAGTGGTTTCCCTTGTGTTCGACGTCAGCTTACATTATCACACATTGGGATTCATGCAATACCTTGGTTTCCATTTGACCCTATTGGTGGATACCTCGCCTCTGTGTCAGCTTTCATTATTGGTTGGTTCAGAGGGTTTCTTTCGTGCGCTAGCTACATCTTGTGTACGCCAGAAACGTACTTTGGTTCGGTTACTACATATTTTTTTTTGCGATTCCTTCCACATTATTGGCCTACGGGTTACACTCACACGAGATTGATGAAGGATGCCTTAATGCCTTCCTTCTAGCGGATATTTCCCTATCGACTCCGCCTCATTGCTCTAGGGTAAAGATCTAGAGTCCATTTGGCAGTACCTTGGGGTTTGCAGTCACTAGTGGCAGATCCTTTGCTATCGACAGCGGGAAACCATCATTGTCTCCTGATTGATAGATTCTTACAGGTTTTGGACTTCAGCTCATTTATTCGCACTTGTTAGTTTGTACTGGGTACCTTGACGCTCATTATCATTATCAGTGAGTAGCCTCGCGTTTGTTAACGGTATACATCAATGACTGGTAATCAAATGATTTCTCACATGGTCGAATTTAGATCATTTATTCCCATGGTGTAGAAATGTACCACGACAGTCGGTGAAGACCTCAGGTTGTATCGGCATTCATTGGTTCACTTGACAGTTGCTCCTGTTGCTGCTAGTTGATACCACTCCACCTTATATGTTGCAATCATTCATGGTGACATTCTATATGCTGACACCTAAGTTTGCATTGTAGTACCATCCTTTTCCATCATGTTCCAGTTGGTACCTTTTGGGATCAGTCTTTTATACCAGTGATCCGTTGTATCTTTTAGCATCATTGACAGTTTTATATGTGATATTCAGACATGTACTTGTTCGATCACGATCAGATGATCCATTATGTATTTTCCAGTCATTTATACTTGTATACTTAGTGGATCCGCTTGTAATTGATATGCGGACATGCTTTTCTTTCTCTAAGCATGGGTATGCTCGCCTCAGACAGTGTTTCTTTCTGATCTTCTTTTGTGGCTTGGCAGGCTGAATTTTGGTGAAGTACTCCTCGGTCTCTGGCAGATTTCCTTTCTATGTACTTGCTTAATATATTTCGGCCATCATGTACCCCTTCTGACCTCATATATTAGGGGGCATCTGTTCTAGCTCCAAATCTCACTATTATGGTTTGTGATGCTACACGCACGGCCTAGGGCAACCCTTCCTTCCAGACCTCGTCCAAAATATAAAAAAAAGTGTTTTATTCCCTATACGCGACATTTCCCTGAGTTAAACGCGTGTATACGCGGGTTCATATATACCCAACCCACGTATATGTATTAAAACACTTAAAAAAATATAAAACTCCTTATTTTCGGGCGGAGATCACAGGTTTTACCTACCTGTTAGTGCCCATGGCCTCAAATGTTCCCAACCAATTCCTAACTAAAAAACTACTTTGGAATTGGTATAAAAAGACATCAAAGGGAAGGCCTAAGGGAGGAGAGAAGAGAGAGAAAGGTTATTATACTGAGATTTTCCCCCTGATCAGGTTTGAAGACCCTTGTGCCTTCTGCACTTCCCCCATTTGTACAGGAAACCCTTGTTTCCTTGTGATTTGATGTTCATCCCTTAGTTATGGCATCATGGAGTGAGTCTTGGAAGGAGATATGCTAGAGGCTTG
>APFE031002812.1:36577-59672 GCA_000404065.3 Pinus taeda | reverse complement strand
GAAGGAGATATGCTAGAGGCTTGAGGCGGGACGGATCCAGAAGGAGGCTGAGCTTGGAGCCTGCAAAGGTTTCTCAGGTGATATTACTCTTTTTGTACTTTCTATTTGTTTATAATAAAGAAACACGTCTTGATTCCCGATATGCTTCTTCTTTATGTTTATGATGTTCATGTTTGAATTTCATGTATGAATGGATGTTTAAAAGTTCATAACTAACTTCCTTCTTTTATAACATAAAGATGATTTTTGTATAAATCTTTGTCCATATACTGCTGCATTCTTTGGAATTGTTGGTTTTGTAGGGAAAAGGAGCGAAAGGGACATGAAGAAGGGTTTGGAACCTTGAGGAACTACCCGAACGTAGGACCTAGGGTACGTCCTTCTTACTTTAGAATTAGCTTTTGCTAGCATAATGGCCGTGTGTGTGCATGCTTCTTTGTTTAGACAACTTTCAGTCTACTAGGGTTCCACCCAAAAGCCCTAGGGGATAAAATCCCTCATCATGTACTATCCCTGCTTTTTGGTCTATTTACTGCTCCTCTTGAACATCTCTTACAGAGGTTGACAATCTCATCATATGATTCCTTATATGTATCCCCTTTTCCAAGCATATTCAAAATGTCTAAACAGTCATCCCATACCCCTTTCAACGGTATTGACTTAAGAATATCCTTACTCATATTAGGGTGATCGAATCTCTGCAAATTGTATTGTAACCTCTCCATGAAATCCTCCATATTTTCATCCTCCTTCTGAACCATCTTAAATAATTCCTCCTTCCTCTTTCTTGTCCGGCAATAGTCTTGGTATTTAGCCAAGAACTTCTCTTTCATCTGCTTCCATGTTGTGATCACATGTCCTCCAAGGCTCATGAACCACCTCAGTGCATTTCCTTTTAATGTTGTTGGAAATAACTTTAACTTTTGACAATTAGTAACATCATCATAACTTCTACACAATATATCAAACTCAAACAGAAATTCATCAGGGTCTTCAGATGATAAACCATGGAAATTAGGTAGGGCTGAGAGTGGGATGTTCTTCATAGGATTTGCCCCTCTGGGAAGATCTTCAATAGGGAATTCCAAGTTGGAAAGGGAATTCTCTCCTCTTCCTTCTCTTCGTCCCCCACCAAAGAGTCCTTCATTGTTTCCATCCATTGGTTGTTCCCCTGTTTCACTTGCATGGTCTTCAGTGCTTTCTGTTGTGCTCTCAATGTTTTGAACTAGTTCCTCAACTTCAATATCTTCTATTGGTTCTTCAATATCTTCCACTGACTCCTTAGTTTGTTCTATTGTCTCTTCGGCCCTTTCTGATCCCAATAATTCCTCTGTTTCATAGTTCGTCTGGAGAGAGAGCTGAGTATGTGGCCTCCGAGAGCTTATCCTCTGAGATGTTTCAACTTTTAAAATAATGTCGTTAATGAAAGTTTTCCTTCCTCCTCTGCCTTTTCCCTTGTCGCCTGTAGGGTTAGTTTTCCTGCGTCCTTTCATGCATCCTGTACATCTAAAAGAAAATCATTAATGCTCTTAAAATCTTCAGTCGCCTTCCCTGGAAACGACGCCAAAATGTTGGTCACTTTAATTTCTTATTAATTAAACCATCGAGTACCACATAAATTGTCAACCCGGGGAAGTTTGATTATTTCAAAGGCAACTACGTACTATATGTACTCAATCTTAATAGCACTAAAAGTTGTAGTACAAACAAATCACACCTCGTTTAAAGCTTCACTCTGTGTTACAGCAATTATACTCTATTGCAGATATCTAACAAGAGATGAATAATTGAACAGAAAGAATAAATCTGCAAAGGAAAACAATGGCTATGCTATAACAGAGGATCAGGACCCTATCCCCAGAGCGGGAATATTCAGCACCTACCTTTGTTTATCTAGTCACTAATTCACTATGTAAGCCTAATCACCGGTGAGACACTCATGAAATAACATCAATTGATTAATAAAGAAACAGAGTTTCAGCAAAGGTAAAACAACATCCAGAAATAGTACTTGTTAACAAGATATGAACAGAAATCACACTTAACACACTGCAGAAAAATAATGGGTGAATCTTGTGATGAAGGTGGGCCCTGCCCTTCTCACAAGTTTCCCCAGGAAACAAGAACTAAAATGAGATGTTCAAAACAAAACTCTATTCATTCATCAATATACCATATTACAGAAAATATTCAGTCTCGCTCCATCAGCTAAAATCTCTTATTACAGTCTGTTCATCCCCCCTTTCTAATGTAGATGTCTCCTCTTTATAAAGTGGAGACATCTATTACAAAAGATTTACATTATAGATTCTAGTTCAACCCATTATACAAAAATAGGGAAATCAGTTTCCTGTCAACGGAATGTTGTTACAGTAATTTAGACTATGAATGTTACATCCAATGTAACAACTTCCTCTGTGATCGATCGGGTTCCTCTATTGTTGTCAAATCTAGTACGCAAATCTTAATTGTTTCAGCTTTGAGATTTGCGTGTTGTTCCTGTTGTTTCAGCAATGCGGGCTGCACATCATTCTTTAATTGTTCAACAACTAATCAACTTCAAATATCAATTATGAAGACAACATGATTACATGTTAAATAATTAAATATATAGTGATGAGAAGAGTCACTGCATACCTTTGGAATAATTGAGTCAAAACACTAACAAGGACTTTCAAATATGGGTTGAAAAAGGGTGATATTATAACAAAATGTATAGTCATAAAGAGACAATATGAGGTCCTAAAATAGGAGTTGAAGCCGTCTAGGAAAGAGAAGAACTTTTCCCTGCCAATGTGTCTAAAATTTGGTTGATGAGTGGGAGGGGAAATGATCTTTTTGGGTTGCTTTATTAATCTCTCTACAATCGACACATATATGCCACTTCCCATTCTTTTTAGGAACCACAAATGGAGAAACCCATTTGCTATCAAATATAGGATAGATTAAATTTACATCTAATAGTTTTTGTACTTCATCTTTAACAACATCTTTAAGGTGATGGTTTAACCTCCGTTGAGGTTGTCTAATGGGTCTCGCATCTTTCTCAGTATAGATGTGGTTGATGCATAATTGGGGATCAATCCCTTTCATGTCTGGGTAATCCCAAGCGAAAGCCTCTTTATATTTTCTAAGAAGTTGAACAAGCCTTTGCTGCTGGTCATCAGTTAGGTTTTTGTTAATTTTTAGGACTTTCCCTGCTTCAATTTCAATGGGTTTACCGTTATAAATAGTTTTTGTTGTTATTGTTTGGTCATTGATATCTTTTAAGGGATCTTCTTCAATTTTGTTATCGAGTGCTGCTTTGATCATGTGACATTTTAGATTAGATAAAACATCTAGGTGGTTAATGTAAGTGTTAATAATTTCATCTTCTGTTTGATTCTTAAATTCAAGAGCACCTCCTATAGTTAGGGGTGATCGAATGTTTTCAGTTAAATATGTTATAGGTTGTTTTCTAGTTTTTATTATTGTTAGACTTTCCTGAGCTGGAGGATATAAAGCTATATTCTTCACATTACTTCCTCTTATTATAGTCATACTACCTGTTCGACAGCTTATATAAGGATCTGCAGTCGCTAGCCAAGGTCTTCCTAGAATTAGGGGATGTCCATCTAATCGATTTCTAGGATTAATAATCAAGAAATCTGCTAGGTATTCCCAAAACTATACAGACACTATTACATCCTGTAATGTCCCTTCTAGTTTCACAATTAATCGGTCAGCAAGTTCCAACAAGGTCGTAGTTGGATCTAAGGCTGTAATACCAATTTTTTGACAGGTTGTTGTTGTGAGAATATTAATGGCTGCTCCTAGATCAACTAATACATTGGGAAAGGAACATCCATTTATTTGTACTATGACTATAGGATTTCCTGGGTCCTCATATTTCACCAGTGTTTTTTTGCCTGATAATAAACTAGACAAATTTCCGATTACATGGATAGTTGGTGTTGTTTTTATTTTCCTCTTAGGCTTTTTAGTACACAATTCCTTAATAGTTTTTGCGTAAATTGGAATGTCTTGTATAGCCCGGAGGAGGGATATTTTTACACAAAGATTTTTTAATTCTCCCATAATATCAAAATCAAGATATTCTATTGGGCAATGTATAATCAACCTTTCTGGGAATGGTGGAGAAGAGGTAATAATTTGATCGTGGCTCTTCTGTTTAACTGTATTCTCTGTTTCGGGTGCTTTTTCTACAGATAATGATTCTTCTAATTATATATTTTTATCCCTCTCTGACTCAATTACCTGTGCAAATCTCAATTTGAGTTCATTACACTCTCTCAACTCAGTTTTTGGCTCCATCCCTTCAATAATTTGTACCGATTGGACTGGTCTATTATTGGGATTCCGGTTGCTGGGAGCTATGGTCGTAGATTGGGTTGAGGGTTCTGCTGCAATGTGTAAGGTGCTGGTAGTGTAGGTTGAGGCAGGAGGATTGTTCTTGCTAGTTGGTTTGTAGGTATTTGCGAGCTTGACTGCCAGTTCTGGTTTTGTGAAGTGGAATGTGGCCATTGGGATGGATATGTATTGTTCTACCAGAATGGTGGAAAGTAAGAGGAATTTGGCCAACTATTGTTCTGATTTGATTGATTGGACCAAGGTGGCATAGATAATGGTTGTTGTGACCAACTAGGAAAAGGTGGTTGGTGTTGCCTTGTATCTCATGTGTATTGTTGAGAATTATATTGTGAGGGTTGAAAAAATGAAGATGGGTCGTTAGGCATGGTTGTTTGCCGTGTTTTCCATTGGCAATGTTGATTTAACAGGTAGATTGGTTTTGTTTCTTCCTCTGCCTCCTTGAAGACTGCTTTTAACCCTAGGAGCAATGGGCAGTTTTATGTGGCATGATCTTTAGTGCATATGGCACAGGTCTGTACAATATTTAGTGGGCATTCTTTATGACTATGCTTCTCCCTGCATCGAGGCCAAAAGATCAGCAGGTTCTCTTCTGCTTCGGCCTACTTCTACTTGGCTTGCATAATGTCTGATTGTGTTTTCAAAGTTCCCAAGATATCTATTTTGAAATCTTCTAGCAGGTTTTTGATTTCTACAAGAGTAATGCTTCCGCCGAAGATTTTTCTATCAATGGTGGTCATATTGTGTTCTGTTGGTTCCAATATTGTACTTCCTCTTGATCACCTGATACATAAATTAATAATGTTAGCATAGTCTTCTTGATATATATCACCTTTACCCATAATATTTAATGTCTCTATCCATTGGTCTTTCATCCCCTTAATCAGTGTAGTTTTTAGCACATTATCAGGAAAAGATAGAGTTGCATAGGGAGACCTTTGGAGGTTATATTGAAAACGCTCCACATACTCTTCCAATGTTTCACTAGGTCTTTCTACCATTTGGAATATTTCATCTTTTAGTTCCCTAGATCTGCAATAATCCTGATATTTTTTAAGGAAAGTAGTTTTCATTTGATCCTAATCATTTATGGTGCCCCCACCTAGTCCCATAAACCAACATAGGGCTACTCCCTTTAACATGGAGGGAAATAGCTTCACTTCTAGGGATTGGTGGTGTAATCATAACCCCGACATAATACATCAGATTCAAATATAAATGCATATGGATCTTCTGATGTGAGTCCATGAAAGGTGGGAATATTTTGTAGAGGGATAGATTTCATGGGCACGTTAACAGTTGTGTCAATGATAGGATACTATAAAGTAGAGGTCTGGGCTGCTTGTGGATTATTGGCCATTTGATGAAAGATATGCCAGTACCCTTCCAAGATCTCTGGAGCTAGAGAGTTATCCCTAGGATGTCTAGAAGGGGTGGGAATGATCTTAACAACACTCCCTTGATCAGGGACATTGGGTATCCTTTACTCAATTACTACCTAAGGGGATCTTGGTTCCTCTGTTTCCCTTGTTTCTCCTCCTCCCTCATGAATATTGCAAGAGTTCCTTTCTTGTGAGGGAATTGTGTGCGAATTTTCAATATCTTGAAAAATCTGCTCATTCCCTTTCATTTTACTGTGGAATTCAGTGTAGGCTACAGATGGTGAGCCTGTGGCCTGAAGGGAGACAATATGTTGTCTGGAAGAAACAGTTCGGGGACCTACTGATGGCTGAGATTCAACTTTTCTTAAGATGTCATCAATGAAATTTGATCATCCAAGGGTCCAAGGTCGCTTAGGTTTTTTAGGGTTGGGATGTAGAGTTGGATTGTTTTCTGGTCTTTTCTTATTAGTCATTCATGCAAAAAGTTCAAATGTTTATTTCTACCTTAAGTTCCTAGAAATTCTTCTAGAAAGTGGGCAGGGGAGTAGGCATTTTACATGCTCCATACGCAGGTTCTTACCTTCTGTTTTTAATACCCAGTTCTCTCTCAACAGACAAACATCAAATATCTACTTCACTTTTCTGTAATTGTGCTAAAAAGTAGGCGAAAGAGCAAGCACTTTACCTGCTCGTTACGTCAGTTCTTACCTTCCATTTTGAATATCCAATTCCTCCCCAACAACAATTATCAAATATACATCACTCTTTGTAAAATGGCTATACTCTCCCCGGCAACGACACCAAAATGTTGGCTGATAAAAGGTGCCTTTAAAACTCCTAATTATCCCACATTAATCATCAACCCGGGCAAGTCCTCTTATTCCAATAGTGTACACAATATGTGGATGCTATAAATTCAGAGAGTAATGCTTCCTAAATTGTAGTATAGATCTTTGACACAAGAGTAAATGGATGCATCTAATAAACTCAAATTGCAATTATTAAAGGAAATATCAAAACTCAATCCTTTACTGAAATCAAATCCTACCACAATTCAAATAACAACAACATCAGCCAGGAGCATAGTAACAATAACTCGCCTCTTCTTAGCTGATTCAATCTAAATTATATTCAATTTCTATAAAGTAATCAAACTAGAAATGATTTCAATTTTGAGAGTCCAATAGTGATAATCAAACTCCTACAGCTAATTAAATCAATGCGATTCACTGTCTAAGTAATTGACTCTGTAATAAATAGAAATCAAACCAAATGATAGCACTATAAAGCATATAAAGAACATATATATAAAGAACATATACTACTGCAATACAAGAAATAATAAACAGTGAATAATGTAAACTCATAGAAATAGGAAAATTATCAAACCAATCAAACTTTATGAGAATTAGAAATATAACATAGGAAAGCAGTTAAATCCACCAGAGGCCGGGCCCTTAGCCGCCAGCGAATACTTCTACGCTAATTCAGATAATGCGAGGGAACATTAACTTCAATTATATATTAATCATCGAACTTAAGTAGCATTACAATATAATTGCATTCTCCAACATCACAAGTCTGTAATTAAATTTACAACTTGAAAAATAACAGAGGTTCCTCCCCTTTCTTCCTATAATCGCTTTCTTTTATAATCAAAAAGTGGTAAAGGGTAAATGGTAAATGCAATCCCTCAAGATCTCCTGATCCTAAGGGATTCGCAACCGATTGCTAACTTCAAACACCTTTCCTATTTCGCAATGATACCTCTGGTTCGCCCTCAGCCTTGTCTGCAACCGACGTGTTCCTTCCTTTGTTTGACATATTTTGTTGTTCCAACGTTAGGGAACATTAATCGTTCATTTTTTTGCTTTCCTGCATAAAGAAGGGTAAAAGTTAGCTAAATCGTAACTGCAAATAATTGATCTATTTCTTACCATAATTCCTCAATATATTAGTGCATTAAGATATGAAAAGGATAATAATAAAGGAAAACAGTAACAAAATTAATAGTAAATACATACCCATTTCACCACTCAACAATGTGGTTCACCCAGTTTGGGCTACGTCCATGGAGAAATAGCCAATCCTTCCTTTTATATTATCCAACAGACTGAAGAGATACAACCTACAACAGATCTGTTGTAATTCCCTCTTCACTCTCAATCTCCTCTCTCTTCCTCACTCAGAATACATGTCTCCATAGACACAATACAATTCCCTCATATGTAGCGAGGGGTTTCCTTTTATGGAAAAAACCCCTAAATTAAACATAACTTCTACCATTAGATTAACTGCCCCCCCCCCCCCCCCCCCCCAATGGACCCTCCCTTGCAGTGAATATTTTACGGGCGACATTACTGCCCCATTACAAAGTGGGCTCCAATAAGGCAATACCTTTCAATACATAAGATAATCACACTCGACACCCAACAATATGCCACTTGGAGAATGATTATAGCAACTGTAAGCCTCCTGCTCATAGCAGGTATTCATCTTTCATGATTGACATTTTACATGCTAAATATGTCGTGCTTTGCAAGCTGCAATGTTCCATATTTGATACTCAGGCTGAAGAAGTGTCCATGAGGGTCTTCCAGCCTAAATGCCTCTATTGTATTCCAAATTTTGAGGAGTTATTCCATTTTTGAAGAATTTTTCAGTTAAGGGAGATCCAAACAGCTTAATCTTGGTCTCCCTAGGTCTCAATTTCCTGTTGTAGAATATAGAGAATCATTATATGTCCAAACAGCTTAATCTGGGTATATTCTTAGATAGGTAGAGAAGCAAGGGTGCTCAACAGCATAATCTGAGCCCCTGGATGGAATAAGTGTAGATGTAGGTAGGATGACAGTAAATAAAGGAAAAAAGTTCAAAAGTTGGGTTTGCTAGTTCAAATGCACCCAAACCAAAACAAGAAAAAATGCTAGGTAAAGTAGGCTGGGTAAGTAGTTTTTTGGTTGTAGAAATCAAGCTATGTGATCCATTTCATTTTTCAAGTGTCATATCTATCCAGATCACAGTTTGGTGGCACTTTCTCATGTTGATCAGATCAGGCAAGGCATCTCTAACTCCCCTCTCTTCTTATTTCCCAAACTCATTCGCTAACATCCCCTCAAGGACCTTGAGATCTGCCCGAGAGTCCATTTTGAATTCCATTCTTGCTTAAAAGCCAAGTTGACATCTGAGATTGGCTTAGTGAAAAAGCCACATTTCTTGTGTAAAAATAATCCTTGCACAAATTCATCATTCCCATTACATTTCCATTCCACCAAGCCATACTAACTCCTAACTTTATTATTTAGCCCCCCAAGTCATTCCTCTATCCCCTACTATGTGAAAACTATATAAAAAACCCAAAAATACTAAATATTCATCCCCATGGCAACTATAGCCTAATAAATAAAAGTCCAGGAAATACTAGGTCTATTTGGGGCCTTAGTATTAGCCCTTTCGTGCTCGTTTCCCTTGGGATTTATTTAAACCTATGGTTAAATAAATAACCATGACCCTGATCGCACATTTAACCCTCAAAACCTAAAGTCTAAAACCCACTCCGCGAATAATCAAACTTTTATCCCACGCACTTTTTATTTAAAAATCACTCATCTTCCCCTCCCGTCCACCGTCAGATCGTCTCTCCCAGATCCGACGGCCCTCATGCGTATCGGGCACCCTTACGTGACGGTACAATAGTGCCCAATGGTCGACGGTTTCACCGTCGTACACCGGCAGACTTGTCGGCTTTTCATTCCGTCGGGCTGTCCCTGACAGATACCGCCCCCGTACCAAAAGTGGTCCAACACAAACCGCTTACCGCCCTCCCCTGTTGCCACTTCATCGCATGACGATGCCACCACCTCACCTGCCACTGTGCTGCACCCTACTGCGTCACCCTGCCATGTCACCCTACTAACGTCATCATCTGTATTGTGTTCCACCGATGACATCATACTGACATCATCCGTCGTACCATTGACGTCATCCGCTGCACCGCTGACGTCATCCGCCGAAAGGAAAGCGCACAAGAGAGAAATTGATGCTTCGAAGGCCCGAAATCAAATTCTGAGGCAGTTTTTGATGCGCGATTAGCGCTAATCACGCATCGCTACGGGAAATAGGCCAAAATGGGGAATTGTTTTTCTTAGCGACTGTTTTTGCTGCGAAAGGGCAGAAAAGGGGTGATCTAACAGTTTTTACCACATCAGAGAGAGCAAGAAGCCCCGATTCAATCAAAGAGTATCAGTGAAGTGGCAGAGAGTATCTAAAAAACCATATTAGAGCCGAGAAAGCATTAAAGACCATCCAAACCAAGTCAATGCATACCAGGACAGAGTCACAGGCCATTAAAACCGAATCATAATAGATTTAATGGGAATCACACTCACCTAAGAGCAGTAGAACTGACTAAGAGGTGCAGATGAGAAGTGAAAGGTGCAGCAATTGCAGATTAGACAAGTAGAGCTACCAGAGGATGACAGACAGCCTCATTTTGAAACAGCTGCCCCCAGCGTAGCATTAAATAGATATTTTTATTACTTGTAAGACAAGTTAGGTTAACTGCATTTATTTCCTGAAAGAGATCTTCTAGCAGATCTTTGTTGTAGATATTATGCCTATAAATACAACCCTGAATAATGTGGTAAGGGTTGGTGGGTTATTTGGTTTATCTCTCATTTTGAGAGCTTCACTGTAAATATTTAGAACTTCTGTAATCAAAGATTGCTGGAATGCTTGCATATGAATTGGTTGGTTGTGCTGTGAATGGCTGAAGAAATTGGTATGGAATTCTCGTGCTTGCTCATGCTTCAATAAGTTGTCCCTCTCCTTTTTTATCAGTTTATACATAGCTGTATCAAATATATATCATAATCTAAGTTGGAGGAAAAAACAATAGACTAGAATTGGTTTTCATGCCCTCTGTGCTCAATTCTTGCAACTTTCCATGTTTTCCTCTGAAACAGTGATGAATATGCATTCTTAATTGCGTCTGTTTAAGTTGTTCCTTTCACATATGAATGATGTCTGGGAATTCTTCATTGCTCCTAGATATCACTCATCCACTTTCCCTCTTTGGCTGGATGAGAGATCCTTGATTGCCTCTCGTTCCCTAACTTCCATTTCACTCTTGTTCTAACATAAAATCATTGTGCCATGTGTGGCTATCCTGCTCCATATTCCCCTCTTCTACCAGAAAAAAGACACCCCTCAGTTCACAGTCATGACTCCATGCCCAATTGTTTGAACTTCTTACTCTTTGCATGTCAACTCAGTTTGAATAAGATCAACCACCCCATCAATCAAAATAAAATCAAACCCATGTGTCTCATATCTAGCCTAAAATCACCCCTTAAACAAAGTTAAAATCCTGAAGAGAGAGCCCTCTCTGACTGTTGGTAGGCTAGGACCTACAGTCCAAAGACTGGTTTGTGGTTACCTCGGTCGTATTCCCTTGGGAGTCAAAGGGAACAACCTGAGTGATAACATAATGGCGACTCCACTGGGGACAATCATCTGTTCATTACTGTAAATCCCCATTTTTGATTAGTTTGCCTTTCAAATAATTCTTAAAAGTATTTCGAAAAATCACAAAAAATCTCAAAAATCAAAAAATACTTTGCTTCTTATTGCATATTAAGTCCTGATCTGTGTGGTGGACAGAGATCAGGCCCTTCAAAGTTCATTTACTTATCCACTTGGTGACCCCACATAATCCTCATAATAAAGACTCCACTGGAGAAATGAACCCAAGAGAAATATATGAGCAGATTAGGCTATTGACCTGGGCTACTATCCAACAGGTCATGTTCTTTCTCTTCCACAAAATTTTGTTGTGTATATTGTATTTTAAAAACGATTTTAAATTAGATTTTCATAACTTGCCCTTTGAAAATATTGTTGAAAGACCTCCTTGCACATTACAACAGCAACCTTTAAAAGTTGTTGAGAATCATCATACAGCTAAGGAGGAAACAAATATCAAAACCAATCATGCTATCCTTGTTCATATTGAGCCCATTCAACCAATACATGTACATACTCCCGTGCCTCGTAAAGTTCCTGACAGGTATAAGCCTCTTGTTTTGCCTCTTGTGCTTAATCCTCTCCCCCAAAATCATCCTGATTATCTCCCAAGATTTGATGGAGAGAATGGTATTACTGCCCAAAAGCATATACAAGCCTTTGAAGATTATCTTAATATATTTGAAGTAGAGGATGAGGATGTTAGTATCAATTTGTTTGCCCTTTATTTGCAAAGTGAAGTTAGGACTTGGTTTAAAGCCTTGCTTGAGGCTAGCATCTCGAATCTTCAGTAGTTTTCCAAGCTCTTCCTTGATAGATGGATGATCAAACTTAATTTCCTCTTACTCATTGAAGAATATAATCAGCTAAAAAGAAATCCAAGTGAATCTGTTCAACAATTTCATGATCGATTCAATCAAGTTTATCATGCTTTGCCTTTGACTATTATACCTCCCCCTGATTTAGCTCTAGTGAATTATCCGAGAGCTTTTGACCCAGAAATAGAATTCCGTTTAAGAGAAAGGAGCCCCCCCACTATGAAACAAATGCAGGACATGGTAGTGGACATAGAGGCAAATCTGAAAATTAGGGAGGAAAACCGCAAAGCAGAGCAAGAAGAAAGACTTCATGCTTGGTTACAAAGGTCAGATGAAATGATCACAATGAAAGTGGAAAGTTTAGAACATCTGAACACATATGTTTTTCAACGGGAAAGTAATGACATTCATGAACAAACCTACCACAAGACAGATGACATATTCGTACAACCATACATGGTGGAGCAATCTCCTAATATACTATATGAACATAACATCTTCTCTTCTTTCAATTTCTTTCCAAAATATGATGATTATGATGATGATGATGAGCCTAATGACCAAATCAGCCTTGCAGAGGAATCAGAACCTAGTTTGGCAGAAAGCACAGTTCAAGCTCAGCAGCCTAAAATTAATGAGAAACATTCCCATATCAGCTATGAAGTAAACGAGGAAAGTGCAGAAAATTTTGATTTCAGTGAGGGAACTTTACCATTTTGTTTCGAATATTTTCAGTTTATTAAGGAAAACTATCATACAGTTAATAAGAAAATATCATCAAGTGTTGATATTGATCATCTAGAGGAAGCCTAAACCAGTGTTCAAAATATATTGCCTCTAGCTTTGCAGCCCCAAAGAGCCATCAAAAATCAGATGGAGGAAGACTTAGAAGTAGCAACATATGATCAAGTCATCCAAGTGGATCCCCTGCCTCTTTATGCTCAGCCATCTAAGGTTTTCAAAGAAGAAAAGGAGCAACCTGTGCAGATCAGTCAAAGGCCAGATGAGCATGCTTGTAATAAATTGCAAATATCAGTTCAGGTGGTATATGATGCATGTGCTGACATGGGGTATGATGAAGTAAAGAGGTACTCTTCTCCACTAGCAGGTTGTGTGCCTCAGTATCAGAATGTGGATGATATCCCTATTCCAAGGCATGATAGTGATCCCAAACCTTTGTACAGTTCTTCAATTCAACTCGACAATATTGTATATATGTTGCAAGACCCTTTTGCACAGTTTCTTGTTTCAGCAAAGAAGGTCAGCAGTTTCCTGATCTTCTCATTAGCAAATCCATATCACATTTCAAGATCTTAGGCTTTTCTGCTAGCAAGCACAAGCAGCAAAGCTCGTTCATGTTTATAATGCTTAAATGGCTGCATTGATTATTTCATTTCACCTAACAGCAAAGTAAGTGTTGGTTAGAGTAGGTAGGTAGGATTTCAGTTTTTGTTTAGACAGCAAGCTTGCTGCAGTTGAAGCCCGAAGTGAAGGCCATAAGCTCTTCAAGGTCTACTACCATGTTCATAAATAAAGCAGCCAACAAAGGAAAGTTTTCAGAGTATAGCAAAAAAGTGAAGATCAAGGCATTCTGACCTACTGTTCTTGGCCTTTCACAAGGAAAGGCCATATCCAAGTGGAGCCATTGTTAGCCTCCTCCTCATAGCAGGTATTCATCTTTCATGATTGACATTTTACATGCTAAATATGTCATGCTCTGTGGGCTGCCATGTTCCATATTTGATACTCAGGCCGAAGAAGTGTCCATGAGGGTCTGCCAGCCTAAATGCCTCTGCTGTATTCCAAATTTTGAGGAGTTATTCCATTTTTGAAGAATTTTCAGTTAAGGGAGATCCAAACAGCTTAATATTGGTCTCCCTAGGTTTCAATTTCATGTTGTAGAATATAGAGAATCATTATCTGTCCAAACAATTTAATCTGGGCAGATTCCTAGATAAGTAGAGAAGCAAGGGTGCTCAACAACATAATCTGAGCCCCTGGATGGAATAAGTGTAGATGTAGGTAGGAGGACAGTAAATGCAAGAAAAAAGTTCAAAAGTTGGGTTTGCTAGTTCAAATGCACCCAAACCAAAAGAAAAAAAAATGCTAGGTAAAGTAGGCTAGGTAAGTAGTTTTGTGGTTGCAGAAATCAAGCTCTGTGATCCATTTCATATTTTCAAGTGTCATATCTATCTAGATCACAGTTTGGTGGTACTTTCTCATGTTGATCAGATCAGGCAAGGCATCTCTAACTCCCCTCTCTTCTTATTTCCCAAACCCATTCGCTAACATCCCCTCAAGGACCTTGGGATCTGCCCGAGAGTCCATTTTGCATTCCATTCTTGCTTAAAAGCCAAGTTGAAATTTGAGATTGGCTTAGTGAAAAGAAGCCACATTTCTTGTGTAAAAATAATCCTTGCAAAAATTCATCATTCCCCTTACATTTCCACTCCACCAAGCCATACTAACTCCTAACTTTATTATTTAGCCCCCCAAGTCATTCCTCTATCCCCTACTATGTGAAAACTATATAAAAAACCCAAAGATACTAAGTATTCATCCCCATCGCAACTATAGCCTAATAAATAAAAGTCCGGGAAATACTAGGTCTATTTGGGGCCTTAGTATTAGCCCTTCCATGCTCGTTTCCCTTGGGATTTATTTAAACCTCTGGTTAAATAAATAAACATGACCCCGAGCGTGCATTTAACCCTCAAAACCTAAAGTCTAAAACCCACCACCTCCATGAATAATCAAACGTTTATAATGCACGCTTTTTATTTAAAACCCACTCATCTTCCCCTCCTATCCACCATTGGATCGTCTCTCCCAGATCCGACGGCCCTCATGCATATCGGGCGCCCTTACGTGACGGCACAATAGTGCCTGACGGTTGACGGTTTCACCGCCGTACACCGGGACACTTGTCGACTTTTCATTGCGTCGGGCCACCCCTGACAGATACTACCCCCGTACGAAAAGTGGTTCGACGCAAACCGCTTACCGCCCTCCCCTGTTGCCACTTCACCACATGACGATGTTGCCACCTCACCTGCCACTGTGCTGCATCCTGCTGCATCAACCTGCCACGTCACCCTGCTGACGTCATCATCTGTACTAGGTTCCACTGCTGACATCATGTTGACATCATCCGCCATACCGCTGATGTCATCCATCGTACCGCTGACATCATCCGCCGAAAGGAAAGTGCGCAAGAGCGAAATTGATGCTTCGGAGGCCCGGAATCAAATTCTGAGGCAGTTTTCGATGTGCGATTACCGCTTAGCACTAATCACGCATCGCTACGGGAAATAGGCCAAAATGTGGAATCTTTTTTCTTAGCGACTGTTTTTGCCGCGAAAGAGCAGAAAAGGGGCGATTTAACAGTTTTTACCACATCAAAGAGAGGAAGAAGCCTCGATTCAATCAAAGAGTATCAGTGAAGCGGCAGAGAGTATCAGAACAACCATATCAGAGCCGGGAAAGCATTAAAGACCATCCAAACCAAGTCAATGCATACCAGGACAGAGTCACGTGCCATTAAAACCGAATCATAACAGATTTAATGGGAATCACAGTCACCTAAGAGCAGCAGAACCGACTAAGAGGTGCAGATGAGAAGTGAAAGGTGTAGCAATTGCAGATTGGACAAGCAGAGATGCCAGAGGACGACAAACAACCTCATTTTGAAAAAGCTGCCCCAGTGCAACATTAAATAGATATTTTTATTACTTGTAAGACAAGTTAGGTTAACTGCATTTATTTCCTGAAAAAGATCTTCTAGCAGATCTTTGTTGTAGATATTTTGCCTATAAATACAACCCTGAACAATGTAATAGGGGTTGGTGGGTTTTTTGGTTGATCTCTCATTTTGAGAGCTTCACTGTAACTATTTAGAACTTCTGTAATCAAGGATTGTTGAAATGCTTGCATCTGAACTGGCTCGTTGTGCTTTGAATGGCTGAAGAAATTGGTATGGAATTCTCGTGCTTGCTCATGGTTCAATAAGTTGTCCCTCTCTTTGTTTACCAGTTTATACATAGTTGTATCAAATATATATCATAATCTAAGTTGCAGGAAAAGAGAATAGACCAGAATTGGTTTTCATGCCCACTGTGCTCAATTCTTGCAACTTTCCATGTTTTCCTCTGAAATAGTGATGAATATGCATTCTTAATTGCGCCTGTTTAAGCTGTTCCTTTCACATATGAATGTTTTCTGGGAATTCTTCATTGCTCCCAGATATCACTCATCCACTTTCCGTCTTTGGCTAGATGAGAGATCCTTGATTTCCTCTCGTTCCCTAACTTCCATTTCACTATTGTTCCAGCATAAAATCATTGTGCCATGTGTGGCTATCCTGCTCCATATTCCCCTCTTCTACTAGACAAAAGACACCCCTCAGTTCATACTCATGACTCCATGCCCAATGGTTTAAAATTATTACTCTCTGCATGTCAACTTAGGTTGAATAAGATCAACAACCCCATCAATCAAAATAAAATCAAACCCATGTGCCTCATATCTAGCCTAAAATCACCCCTTAAACAAAGTTAAAATCCTGAAGAGAGAGCCCTCTTTGACTGTTAGTAGGCTAGGACCTGCAATCCAAAGACTGGTTTGTGGTTACCTCGGCCATATTCCCTTGGGAGTCAAAGGGAACAACCTGAGTGATAACAGCAACTCCACCGCTACTTCATTTGTTGGACAATGACTCCAATTTGGACCTAGTCGCTTCTCATCTTCTTCATCATACTTGAAGACCAATTGAAACTGAGCAAATTCTCAGTTTCTCCCTGGTTACAACTTTTGTTAACATATCTGCAGGATTTTGGCTAGTGTATACCTTTTCCAGCTTCAACTATCCATCTTCCAATGCTAATTGTATGAAATATTGCTTTAGCTATATATGTTTACTCTTGGAATTAAATGAAGAGTTCTTTGCAATATGTATGCCACTCTGGTTGTCACTGTATAACCTGCCCAACTCCTACTTCTTAACCAATTCATCCAGAAACATTTGTAACCAAATCATTTCTTTCCTAGCCTCTGTAGCGGCAACATACTCTTCTTCTGTTGTTGAGAGTGAAACAACACTTTGTAGTTTTGAGACCCAATTGACAATTGTTGCACCTACAGTAAAGACATACCCTGTTGTGCTCATACTGTTATCTCTGTCACCCGCCATATCTGCATCAACATATCCCTGTACAGAAATGTTTGAACCACCAAAGCATAATGCTTGATTTTTGGTAACTCTCAAATACCTGAGAATCCACTTCATCACCATCCAATGTTCTTTTCCTCGATTGTTCATGTACCTGCTTACAACTCCCACTGCATGTGCAATATCAAGCCTTGTGCAGACCATTACATACATTAAGCTTCCAACTGCTGATGCATATGGAACTTTAGACATATGATCTATTTTTTCCTGAGTGTTAGGACACTCCTTACTTAATTTGAAATGACTAGCCAAAGGTATACTAATTGGTTTTTCATTATGTATATTAAACCTTTTCAACACCTTTTCTATGTACTCACTTTGAGACAATGTTAATTTGCGATTCTTCCTGTCTCTAGTTATTCTCATAACAAGGATTTGTTTTGCAACACCAAAATCCTTCATTGCAAATGAGCTCACCAATTTTCTTTTGAGCACATTTATTTCTTTCATGTTATAATGTGCAACAAGCATGTCATCTACATACAATAACAATATAATATAGCTGCCATCATTTTGCCTTTTGAGATAAACACAATGATCATAGTGACATCTAGTATAACCTTGTTCAGATATAAACCTGTCAAATTTTAGATACACTGCCTTGGAGCCTGTTTTAAGCCATACACGCTCTTCTTCAACCTGTACAGTAGTTTCTCCTTCCCTTTACTGCATATCCTTATGGTTGTTGCATATATATCTCTTCCTCCAAATCCCCAAGGAGAAAGGTTGTCTTTACATCTAACTGCTCAAGATGCAAACCTTCAGCTACTACTAGACTTAAAATAGTTCTAATTGAAGTCATTTTAACAATAGGAGAAAATATATCATCAAAGTCTATACCCTTTTATATGCAAACCCTTTCACCACAAGTCTAACTTTTTACCTTTTTCTACATCCATCTTCTTCCTTCAACTTGTAAACCCATTTATTCTGCAATGTTGTTTTACCTGCATGAACCTGACTAAGTCCCGAGTCTCGTTATGCGCTAAGGAGTCCATCTCTTCTATCATGGCTTGCTCCCACTTCTTCCTTTTTTCTACCTGTACTGCTTCTTCATAACATTCTGGTTCACCAGAATCAGTCAACAATACATTATATAATGAAGGAGAGTATCATTCAGGGGGTCTACTTATCTTGGTAGATCTTCTA
Organism: Pinus taeda; assembly: GCA_000404065.3. Lineage (NCBI taxonomy): Eukaryota > Viridiplantae > Streptophyta > Pinopsida > Pinales > Pinaceae > Pinus > Pinus taeda. Next base: position 41,205 of record APFE031002812.1, on the reverse strand, counting down.
ATTCCACTTATAGGTGTTTGAGGTGCTTGTTGTTGTTGTGGTTGTTGTTCTGGATGTTGAAAATTATGATTTTCAAGAACCATCACTTTTTCTGTGATCTCATTAAGCACTATGTATTCTCTATTTTCTTTTTCCTATTTCTTTTCCTGCAGCTGATCTTTATACAAAACATTTTAATTGAATATGACATCTCTTCTCCTAATGATTTTGTGTTTTTCATAATCATAAAAGCGATACCCAAAATCATTAACACCATATCCAATAAAGCTACATTTCTTTTATTTTTCCTCAAGATTAGTTCTATTTTCTTTATTACTGTGGGCAAAGGCTTCACAACCAAAAGTCTTTAAAAATGAGTAGCTTACCTTCTTACCTATCCATGCCTCCTCTGGAATACCACCATCCAAGGAACTTGAAGGCCCTTTGTTTATTAGATAAATAGAAGTATATATAGCATCTTCCCAAAATTGTAAAGACAATCCTACATGCAATCTGATGCATCTTGCATGCTCCATGATTGTCCTGTTCATCCTTTCTGACACACCATTTTCTTGTGGTGTTACTAGAACTGTCTCCTCTCTATGAATTCCATTCTATTAATTGTACCTATCAAACTATTTGCTGGAATATTCACCTCCATTTTCTGATCTGAGACACTTCAACCATTTTCTTGTCTCATTTTCAACCAAATATTTCCATTTCTTGAAAGTATCAAATACATCAAATATATTTCGAATACAATAAATCCAGGTTTTTTCATTGCATGATCAATAAAATTAACATAATAATGAGAGCCACTAAGAGATGATACCTGAGCAGCTCCCCATACATCTATATGCACAAGCTCTAATTTTTCGCTCTTCTTTTATTCCCTAACTCTGAGGAATCTAACTCTCTTCTATTTTCCATAAACACAATTCTCACATAATTTTAAATCAACATACTTCAAACCTCGCAAAAAATTTCTTGAGTGAAGAATTTGCATCCCCTTTTGACTCATGTGCCTAAGCCTATGTTGACACAATGTTTTGTCTTCTCCTGTAGAGTTTAAAGCATTAACAGAATTACAAATACAATTGCATAAATACAATGTACCAACCTTTTCTCCTTTTGCTATTACCAGGGATCCTCTAGTGACCTTCTAGGTTTTATCTGTAAAAGTAGTGACACAACCTTCACCACCCAATTTCCCTATTGAAATAAAATTTTTCTTCAGATTTGGAACATGCCTTACCTCCTTCAGTAGTCATTGATTTTCATTCTGTTTTTTTATGAAAAGTGTACCCATTGCAATGATTTTACAGGGTTTATCATCACCCAATCAAACCTGTCCAAAATCTCCTTGAACATAATCATGAAAATGTTTCCTATCATGTGTGGCATGGAATGAGGCCCCTGAATCTACCACCTAAGCATCAAGAATATTTTCTCAAGGAATAATCAAAGCATCTTGCAACACCTCACCTGTTATATTCACTTCATAATTATTTTCTTGTTGCGCGTCTCCTTCTTTTCCCTTCTGAGACTTGCATTCTTCTTTTAGGTGTCCTTTCTTCCCACATTTCCAGCACACTATCCCTGATCTGGACTTGGATCTTCCTTTTCTTGACTTATTGTGATATCCTAGGCTCTTTCCTCTTTCCATTTTTCTTTCCCTAGTCTCTATAGTCAAATCATTACCTGATGTCTCACCGGAGCTTTTCTGTCTCATTTCCTCGCTAACGATTACACTGACAACATAATCAAACTTTAAAGTACTAGATCCAGAGACAGAGTTACTAATGGCCATAACTAAACCATTTCAAATTTCTGGAAATGAGCACAGGAATAAAAGATCCCTAACTTCATCATCAAAACTCACCCCTACAAAACATAACTGACTGGTAACTATATTATATTCATTTAAATGATCAGCAACAGATCCACCTTCTAAAATTTTCATATTAAATAAATGCTTCATAAGAAATACCTTATTTGAGGCTGAGGGTTTTTCATATAGTTTGGCCAATGTTGAAATTAAACCCTTTGTTTTTGTTTCCTTTGAAATATTAAATGCTACCGACACTGGTAGGCACAGGTGTATTGTTCCAAGTGAATTTCTATTGAGAATATCCCATTCTCTGTCTGTCATACTCATTGACTACTTTGCCTTTCTACTCAATGGTTGGTACACATCTCTCTGATATAGATAATCTTCCATCTGCATCTTCCATAGCTGGTAGTTTTGGCCGTTAATTTTTTAGACTCTAAACCTACCATTTGCCGCCATTGCTCCCACTCGAACTAGGAACCCTTCGCTCCTATAAGTTTATAAGCCAAATAGTACTTCGACTCTGATACCAGTTGTTAGAAAATTATATATGATAGAGAAATGGAACACATAAAATATTGAAGAAATATAAACACATAAAACAAGAGAGACACAGATATATGTCGTTCACCTAGTTTGGACTATGTCCACAGAGAAACAACCAATCCATCCTTTTATATTATCCACCAAACTGGAGGGATACAACCTACAATAGATCTGATGTAATTTCCTCTTCTCTCTCAATCTCCTCTCTCTTCCTCACTCAGAATACAGATCTCCATAGACACAATACAATTCCCTCATATATAGCGAGGGGTTGCCTTCTAGGGGAAAAAAACCTAAATTAAACATAACTTTTACCATCAGATCTCCACCTAATGAGTGGCCCAGATTGACTACGAAAATACAACATTTTACAAGGCAATTTTACATCTATTTTTAGCTTCGGGGGTGTTGCCACCGATCCCCCTGCTAGGGGGGCCTCCCAAAGGTTGCAGCCACCCCCCCTGCAATGAATATTTTACAAGTGGCGTTGTTGCCCCATTGCGAACTATGCTCTAATGTAGCGATACCTTTGAATACAGAAAATAATCAGGCTCCACACCTAATGGCCTTTGCATGCTCCCTTGGAAGAACCAGCCCATGGATGCAAGTGAGTTTTGCTCGGTCTCGGAGGGAACCGATCAACTCAATTACACATGCAAGAGGTTGTTCGACTGCTGGGAGAAAATGCACATTTCTGTTTGGGAGCTGGGCTACCTGCCCAGGAGATTTGCGCAATTTCTGGGCATAGGAGCTGACTGCTACCTAGATTTTTGCAAATTCTAGGATGAGCATCCTTGCTGTGGAAAATTGCACAATTTTCTCTATGAGGGATGACTGGAAGAATTGCGCAATTCTGGAGCCTAGCAGGCTATGAGATAGGATTGTGAAATTTCTATAGGGAAGGTTGATTTCCCTCTAGAATTGAGTAATTTCTTGGGGGAGTTACTCAGCTTGCAGCTAGACCAAGTCTAGGTAAACAACCGGTGAGGGGAATGCATGGAACTGTGATCGACATGCTACATTTGTGAAAGAAAAATAGTGAACATTGTGAACTTGACGAAGCAAGAGAAGCTGTTGTGAAACGTTGGTAGGGAGGCTCCAAAATGAAGCTAAGGAAAAATTTTGCAGGGTGGTTGTAGCCGCTACAACACTTGGCGACACACTAGTAGAACTCCAGCTCTCTTAATGGACCTTGTTCCTGAAAAGAAATTCTAACACCTCCGGAAGTATTGTTCAATTCTGAGCTCATCTTGGTTTCAAACTAGCTTGATTGTAACATGCAGCATCTGCCAAGATCTTGGTCGATTGACACACATTCCAAGCCAAGCCAACATAGTTGTTTCGATTAGGGTTGAGGGGTATATTGATGGACAAGAAATATAGTCGTTGGAGTCTTAGATTCATCTATGGTGTTGCTCCACTGCAAGTAGGCCTGGACAGTACCCTGATGGAGTCACATAGGAACACAAGCATGGCTCTGTTGCCAGCGAGCTTGGTCAATACCCCAGAAGAGTTACTTGAATCACTTCCCTGCACAAGAAGCCTTTATCTTCTTTTGCCTTATTCATTTTTCATTTTGAATTTTTTGAATTTTCATTTTTACCATTTTTTCATCATTCCATAGCACTTATTCATTTCAAAGGTGGAAGAGGGATCCCGACTTATTGAGAGAAGAGGAGTTTGTTCCAACAGAGAAGTAGTTTATTATATATTTGATGTTCTTATTAAGGTTTTCTACCTCACCTTAATCTACTTTACTGAGCTGACAAGGGTTAACCCAAAAATAACTAGTTAGTGCACGGTGCATGGGCTTGATCATGTGAAGTGATATTTCCAATGCAGCCACCGGCACATTGGTTGACCCATGTTGGTGAACCCTTGGTCCACAAGCAACCCATTTGTGCGAACCAGCAAGCAAGAAAGATATAACAAGGAAGACAACCACACTTCATGTTTCAAAGTGCCCAGAGTACATAAGTGAGTATGTTATGAAACCATCTCAAGAAAAGATAGAAAAGATAGATCAACGCCTTAGAATTCAGCCTCTTCGAGGGGGAAACCTCCTTTACATTACATAAATGACAATTCTTCGATGATACAAATGAAAAGACCTCCTTTCTATATATAGGAGTCTAAGGGCTCATAACGTAATCAGAGCCGACATAACAATAACAATGTAAGGGCACAATAATAACAATAGTGGGCTTCTATGGGGCACAATAGTAACAATATGGGCACTACATGGGTACATCAATATAATAATGGGGTTGTA
>APFE031002812.1:9402-33589 GCA_000404065.3 Pinus taeda | reverse complement strand
GAAAGAACTTTGACTCGGTTGAATTATACCAGCCTCTAGCATTTTTGCAACCATACATTCAATTTCACTCTTTTGGACATAGGGATATCTGTACGTCCTGATGTTTGGAGGAACACTACATGGAATTCGATGAATAGCATGATCATGATCACACAGAGGTGGGAGACCTTTGGGAGTCTCAAATACCTTGGAATGATTTTCCAAGACTTTTTGGAGATTTGGAGAAATAGATGATTCTGATGTGGAAACATCTAGTGAACATAATTGTGCAATTACACCTCTTTGTTCCTTTTTTAGAAGCTGTGTCATACCGTTAGAGCTGATTATCTTTCCTGGTTTCCCTGCAATACCCCTTAATTCAACTTCCTTTCCTTCTGCAGAAAAATTCATGAAAAGTTCTTGAAAATTAAAAGCTATTGTACCCAAGGATTGTAGCCATTGGACTCCTAGTACAACATCAGCACCTCCCATTGGAATGGAAAGCATTGGGCTAGTCAATGCATATTCTCCCATGGATACCTTGATATTATGGCACTTTCCATAGCAATTTATCGTTCCTCCATTTGTAACCATCACTTGACACTCTGATGTTGGATATAGGAAGCAATTCAATTCCTTTTCTATCTTGCAATGAATAAAATTGTGGGTACTTCCTAAATCAATCAACACTATTACCTTTTTCTTCTTGATTTGTCTTTCTATCTTGATGGTTTGAGGAGTGGTGATTCCATCCAATGCATTACAAGATATGGTCGGATTCATTTCTTCTTTATCTCGGCTTTGTTCCTGAAGTATATCCTCTTCTTTTGAGCCTTTTTGCTCCTTTTCTTCTTCCCCTTCACAATCTATGTAGAATAATTTTTTCTCAGCACACTTATGACCTTTAGTGTATTTGCTATCACAATTGTAACAAAGCCATTTTGCTCTTTTTTCTTTCAATTGTTGTGGTGTCAACCTTATAGGTTGTGGAAGACCAGAGCCAACAACACTTCCATCTTTATAGTTGTGAGTGGTATGCTTCCTGGTTGTCATAATTTTGCTTTCCATTTTTCTTGCTAACCTGAATGCCTTCTCTAATGAATCAGGTTCCCAAAGGTGAACGTCATGTTGGATATTATCCTTTAAAGACCATATGAACACATCAATCCTATGCTCCTCTGGAATATCTCTTACCCTTATGTTCAATTTTTGGAACTCCTCAATGTGCTCCATTATTGAACCCTTTTGTTTGAGACTTATCAATTGGTTAAAAAAAAGTGTTGCTTTTTGAATCCACATAATGTGCTATCAATTCTTCCGTAAAAGTTGCCCAAGTGATAAATTGTTTACAAGAGAAAAGCCATTGATACCATACAAACTGATTTGGTTCCAAATATAAAGTTACCATACGTACCTTTTGTGTGTTTTTCACATTATTGAGATCGAAAAATTGCTCCATCTGTAATATCCATGCTGCGGGATCCTTGCCATCAAACTTCCTCATATCAATTTTTGGAATATGGTGGGTCTTTCAATCCAACATTAGAGTCTATGGAATCATGATTAACATTTCTTTTGTTCTCATCATGAGTTTCCTTTACTACCCTTTCACCCTTAGTGACTCTTTCTTGTAGCAACTTATTCATATTTATCTTCAATTCTTCCATGTCTATCTTCAAATCTATTTTCAAATCATCCATCTTATCTTCTACACCTTTCTTTAAACAATCCATCTTATATTTTGTTTCTTTTTGTGCAAGTGTCACTTGTTGCACTTTGTCTTGTAATTTTGATATATCATGTTTCATTTCTTCCTCTTCTTCATGAGTCATGCTAGAGCTTTCAGGTCCCCTACTAGGTGTTTCCATTTTCTTTCTTCAGGGCATAAATTACTGATAATTATTAATAATGCTTCACTATTCCCTTTGAATTCCTTCAAAATAATTTTTCAAACCAAGCTTAAGAAAACATTTAAAAAAATATACACACCTTTTTTCACTTTGTAGGAGCTCGATATTGCCTCTGATGTATCTCTGTAATTTCGGATCATCCAGTTCTGACATTGCGACTTGCCCCTTTTTGAAGGAGAGGGGCATGTTAGGCCCCTATTCTACTAGTGTAACCACTTATTATTATTAGTACAACCCCCTTATTATATCGATTTACCCATGTAGTGCCCATATTTCTCCATCTGAAGTATCCAATTTACCAGATCCTTCCCATCAAACTTCCTCATCTTGTTTTTTCTTGATTTTAGGAGCTCGATCTTGAAACGACTGTAACTCTGTACTTTTAGATATTTAAGTTCTGCAATTGCGACCTACAGTAGCCCTCTGTTTCCTCTTTCCAATGCCACCAGTCTGACCCCAATTGGATTCTCCAATGTAGATTTCTGCCAAATCTCCCGCAATGACCTGATTATAGACCTTTCCAGAAGAGCGAACTTGTATGAAGTGCCACGTGTCACGATTTGGACCTTTGGCTCTAAAAAATACCTAGAAGAAACTAGAGTCTGTCCTCTTTCTGTACCTTTTTACAAAATTTCAATCCTATGCTCAGAGAGAAATTTATGACGATTTTCCTCAGGTCACCTGTTTGGAATGTAATTCAGGAGTCTGCAAAAAGACCAACTTCCTCAAATCATATCTCTGCAAATATAGCGCGAAAAGCTTTGAAATTCGGACCCAAGATTCAATGCGCTTTCATCTCAAATGGGTTTTTTTCATCTTCTAAAACGCCGCAGAAAAAAGTTATAGCGAAAATTCCATGATGACCTATTTAAAGCAGCAAAACCCTAGAATCCAAAGCTCTGATACCAAATGTTATCAAACTAGCTCAAGAAAAGATAGAAAAGATAGATCAACGCCTTAGAATTCAGCCTCTTTGAGGGGGAAACCTCCTTTACATTACATAAATGAACAATTCTTGTATGATTCAAATGATAAAACCTCCTTTCTATATATAGGAGTCTAAGGAGTCACAATATAACCCAGCCGACCTAACAATAATAATATAAAGCCATAAAAAAAACTATAGAGGGATTCTATGGGGCACAATAATAACAATATGGGGACAATAGGGGCACAACAATATTAATAAGGGGTAAAACTACAATAGTAATGGGGTAATCACTAGTATTATAGGGACCCAACAGAGTACAAGTGCACCATGAGTAGTCTGTGGACTTATCATGGTGTTGTGTCACACTACGTGCAACTTTGAAGCAAAAGCACACTATTGACTATGACATGCAAGAAAACAAAAGAAAAAAATACAACTTGCATCATACATCTGTGCTTGCAATGTAAGATTCCTCCAATGGATGAGCGATGGGATGTGTTGTTCATGTGGAGGAAGTCTGATCTGTGTGTTAGATGGATCTTCAATGAATACAGATGAGTGATGAGGAGCCTCGAGTGGTTGATCTGTTTCATGAACGGAAGTGAGACTAACCCCAAGAGAGTATGGACTTGACCTAACCATCAACTTGGGCTAAAGTTCCTTGATATTCTAGGGTGTTTCAGCTTCATCATTAGATAGATCATCATAAACTGGTGGCTTCGAAAGATCAATTGTGTTTGAGTCATGATCGTGATCAAATATGGAAACAAATGGATCACGACCATGATGATCAGGAAAATAAATGATTTCATCGAAATCCTTATGATGAAATGAATCAAATAGAGGGCTAGATCAAAAGCAAACAAACTCATCCTCTGTTTTTCCAAAAAATACAGATGAAAGATCAAGTGGATTTTCAACGAATAACTTATCCTATCTACTGTATAATGATGGATCAACAACCAGTGAGTCCTGGGAGTGATCAACAATAGGTGCATCTGTGGATGAAGACACACATGCGAAATCATGGATGACAGGTTCACCAAAGATGTTAGGAAATAATAGAAGGGGCTCAAACAGAAGGGGGTCCTCCTTCGCTGAGTATTGATGCTCAAGCTCCCACTCATACTATTCATGAAAGAAAACACATGTTGGTTGTGCAACAACAACTCCATCGATGGATAGTTCCTCATTCACAACAAGTGAAGGGTCGAGAATGGATGAACACAAGACAATATCATCTGGAGGAACACCCGAGTGCGAAGAGGAAGGTTGTAGAATAGAATGCATATGAGAAATCAAAGGACTCACAACCAAATCTATGCGAAAATTAAGTAAAGTGATGTTGTGTTAGGTCCCTATAATACTAGTGATTACCCCATTACTATTGTAGTTGCATCCCTTATTAATATTGGTGTGCCCCTATTATCCCTATATTTTTATTACTGTGCTCCATAGAACCCCTCTATTGTTATTTTTGTGTCTTTATATTATTATTGCTAGGTCGGCTTGGTTATATTGTGACTCCTTAGCCTCCTATATATACAAAGGAGGTTTTGTAATTTGAATCATCCAAGAATTTTTCATTTGTGTAATGTAAAGGAGGTTTCCCCCTCGAAGACGCTGAATTATAAGGTGTTGATCTATCTTTTCTATCTTTTTGTGAGCTGATTTTATAACATGTTGGGAGGATGTGAAAGATGAACAGGTGTGTGAAAATGATCCTTAGCATCACTTGGCAGTGGTGGAGTTGTTGAATGAGGGGAAGGCGGACAGTCAATCGAGACAGTGCAACATCGACATGAGATTGCACAAATCCATCAATGAAGAATGTTGAGTGAGTCTTGATCTCAAGATTCTTCTTGGGGTAGGCATATTTCTTAAGGAAATACTTGAACTGGTCCCAAAGATAGGAAAATTTCATCTGGCTCCTTGCAGCTTGAAATTGCAAGTCACGGAAGTGCTACCAAAAATCAATAACTAATTCATACGAAGCCTTCTGTTGTTGTATTAGTTTTCGGTCAAGATGGTCTGGATCAAAATAATAGAAAGTGTCTTCAATAAGATCACAAAAGTTCTTAAGTGAGTGCATGATGTCAGCTTGTAGGTTGAGCAGCCAATGACGTGGACATTCGCGAAGTGTTTGTGCAAGCAACAAGCTAGGTTGTTCATCAAAACACCCATCCTCCTCATGAAGCATGTAAATAAAGTTATGTAAGTACTCAAGCGAGGCCGTTTCACCTTAACCATCATACCTGTAAGTGGACAAGATATCAAAAAACTCCCCTCTGATGGAGACATCTTCATGATTCAAAAACCATCGCGGAGGGAGAAAAGTGCAAGAATCCATGAAAGGTATGCAAAGGTTCAATACTAGATGACAGGACATAGCTTGTCATCTGGCCCTCCTTCTAGTGCTAGAAACATTGACAGTGCTAGACCCGCCAATATGTCAAGGGGATCTCCCCAGTAAGAAGTCCCAATTAGGCCTGAGATCATTTGGTTTAGGAGTCCCAACAGTGGGTCATATGGTAATGACTTGACCCTGATTTAGCACAGAGGCCTGTAACATAACTCTATTAGCAGTGAGGGTGTGACGGCTGCAATGAGTCAAGGAAGGTGCATGAGGGGTTCTAACATAGGTGGGTTGAGATGAGTGCACCCCTTGCCAACCTATAACAATACTCAACTAGGAAGGGAACACATGAGAGAAGATACATTACAAGATGGAAAGAAAGTCAGCTGACAATCCAAAGTGATGGTTAAATGAACAACACATCTGAAACAAGATTCATATAATTGCATACAAAATAGTTCATACACAATTACTTAAGTTAAATAACATACATTTCTACAACAACCTGAGTAGTCCAACTACAATAACAACATATGCATGAAAGAATGTTGGCCCTTATTATATAAATAAGTGTGAGTTCCATTCACAAAATACATCAATGTAAACCCCCTAGCCCCAACAATGGGACATTACAACCACATCCACCTACTCCTCCAAAGAGATGAACTAGCTATGTGTAGTGGAGAAGCCAAGGCACGTTACAATACTGTCGAAGCCCTCTCCAAGATAGTCTTATCGGAAGCTTGGCAAACCAAAATCCTTTCCAATGAGTTATGAGGTTCTATTTATAGCAAATCATGTGGTGACCCTTGACATTCCCCTTTGTCACAGTTCATCTACCCTCATGACTCTTCATCTACTGTATGACTATTACATCCAACTATTGAGACTTGAACTTCCACTTGACATGACATTACATTACAATGCACATTTTCTCATGTGAGATGAAATGGCTTCACAAAGCCATGCAAGAAATCACTGACACTTGGCTCGTTGTGGTGCAGCCAACTCTTTCACATGCTTGTGATGGTGAAGGTGGTGAGGTGATGCCAAGGTTGGTCATCCATGATGGTTTGCACGCACCTCATGGTACGTCTGGCTGAAGTGAACTCTTGCCTCCATTGCAACGATGCATTGGTTCTGCTCCTTCATCCAACTCATCTGCTAACATGCGCACGGTCTTCTTAGGTGCAGCTAAACCAAAAACACACTGATGCATAGTGTTCATGATAATATTCAACTGTGTGTTGGTGGTCATGTGCATCAAATTTCTGATGTACGTGTTCATATCCAGTTGGAATTTCTTCCTATATTCGCCTTGGTGAGTGTGCCTAATGGGTTGGATTGCATTTGTACACACAATGACATACATGCTGCTAAATTCTTTACATAAAATCAACAACACTGCTCACCATGTCTGCTCCATGCCAGCTGCTGTGATGGATCTTTAACTTGTACGGGTGCAGTTTCATCTATGAGTACATGTGTGCCCACTGTTGTTCCTATTCCTTCTGCAACTCATTCATCTGCCTGTTCAACTTCATGTTCTTCCTTGAGTTGTTGCTTCAACACATGTAACTCTTTCTTTATTCTATTCTCTATCTTTGCGTGATCTTCATGTCGTGTCATCACATCATAGCATGAGTCTCCAATTTTGCTTTCATCATCAGTGGATCTTCTTGATCTTGCAACTTTGTTCCGCCTTTGTGTTGTCAACAACCTTCCTCTTACATTCATTGTATTCGTTGGATTCGCTACATTCGTTGCATTCACTAAATTCATTGTGTGCGATATGTTGCCTTGAGTTGTTATTCATGATGTTGCTCACTGTGATATCTTGATGTTCTTGTCAATGAACAACTTGATATCTTCGTGAGTAGGCAAGCTCATAGAAATTTGATCGACTACATATCCAAGTGTGCTCTGAATAGTGTCTTCGTCTCTTCCCCCTTAGAAAGCAGTATACCTGCACCATTGAGAGGCAGATGAACACTTGCAATACCTAGAGACATGGAAACACTCATGGCAAGCAATTTGTTAGTCGAAAAGAAAACCGAACGTGAGAACTGACTTGCAACATACCTGTGCGACTGATCATGAAGGTTGTGCAATTTCGGCTAGGAGGTCAGGAGACTGACTACCAAGACTGTAGAAGGCACAACCTGGGCTACTGGGAGACTAAATGACTGCTGGAACTACACAATGTACAGTCCAGTCTAGCTGATATCTGTCAGAATTGCACAATGCGCAATCTCAGTTGGAAATGGTTGCAGGCTCAGTGATTGCATTGTGCAATTTTCTTGGCCAGCATTCACTGTCCCTAAGGATTTCACAAAGCAACCTTTGGGAACTGCTATTGGGAAGAAATGCACATTTCTGGATAGGAAGGTAGAGCCTTCCCTCTCTGGATTGTGCATTGTTGTCTGGTGAGACAAATTCTGGACCAAGGTAGGCCAAACTCGCCAACGGGAAACTAAACACAAATGTGAATGACAATGCATGTTGATACTGACTGTAACCATAACTGAATGATCATGGATGCAAATGGTGAATGACAGATTCAAAAAATGAAACAACATGCATGTGGGTGAGGCGAGTCGCCGAATTGGCAATCGTTCATGAGAAACAGTTTCATGCATGCGACAATAGTAAAACTGAAACCATGCTAGGAAAAGCTAATATAGATGAAAATGATAGCAAATGCTAAAAGAAAACAAGAAAATAGTACTCATACAAGAGAAAACAAAAAAAGTGACAGAAATGCAACACAAGTCATGGAAAGCAGGCTTACGCAAAAACAACTGAGTTGAAAGTGTCGATAGCTCCTAGATGTGATGTGGTATGTCAGAGTTGCAAGGTTGATATGAGGAATGAGCTCTGCAATGTCTGGTTGATGATTTTTCATAACATTGAGGTTGTGGCACGCATGCCACAAATCTAGGGAAAGCGACACTTGGTGGGAGGTTTCTTAACTGATCCTTGCATGGAACCTCCAACTGCTAAAAATAGATCCCTAAAATGAGGTATGCCTTTGCATGTTGCCTTAGGAGAAGCACCCCATGCAGGAAAGTCAGTTTTTCTCAATCTCACAGGGAACCAGTCAACTCAGCTGCACATGCAAGAGGTTGTTTGACTGCTCGGAGAAAATCCACATTTCTGGATGGGAGATGGGCTCGTTTCCCAGGATATCTGCAATTTATGGGCAGAGAAGTTGATTGCTACCAAAATTTGTGCAATTTCTTGACTGAGTAGCCTTGTTTGATAAAATTGCGCAATTTTCTTTGTCAGGTTGACTAGAATAATTACACAATTCTGGAGTCCAGCAGGCTTCCAGATAAGATTGCACAATTTCTAGAGGGAAGGTTGGCTACCCTCCATAATTGTGCAATTTCTTTGGGGAGCTTCTTAGCCTACAGTTGGACCAATTCTGGGTGAACAACCTGTGAGGGGAATGCATCGAGCTATGATCGACAGGCTACCTTTATGCAAGCAAAATATTTAAGCTTGTCAACTTGATGAAGCAAGACAAGCTGCTGTGAAAAGTTGGTAGGGAGGCTCCAAAACGAAGCTAAGGAAATTTTTTGGAGGGTGGTTGTAGCCGCTACAATGCTACCTTACAACTCCTTATTTCTTCCTTTAAGATTCTTCGTGTATATGTCAAATCAAAAGAGTTCCCAACACTATATTTCTCATTTTATTCATAGGGAGATTCTTTGTAATATACCATCTTGCTAGCGATATTTGACATTTATTCCTTCAAGGTATATCATGTCAGCTCAACCAAATCACAATAAACCAACGTACCTTAGTATAGATTGGGGAGGTACCTTTTCTACAAGATAAAAAAATCAGCGTGATACATGTCTAACATACTCATGAAAACATATAGAAGCATAAAACATAAGTATATAACAATGCAACCATCATTCTATCTAGGGTCCAGTCATTAATGCATGACCTTATCAACAATTCCTACCATGACCTCATGCATGAAAACAACCACTACATCACTTTACACTCGACCACAAGCAAACATTAACATTCATAAGCAATGGGTAACCAAACATATACATGCATAAACACCTGTAATCAAGCATAAACAAATAATAATTGTAACCAAACCTACAAGAATGATACATGCAACCAAGCATACAAAAATACAACCAAACATACAAGGATGTAACCAAGCATACAATAATGATATATGTAAGAAGCATAATTGACATGTAACCAATCATACATTCACGACGATGCACTCCACAATAACAAGATCAAGTTCCACATGATGACATCCCTACAACCATGATCAACATTATGAAAATGCAACAAGCACATGGAATGTAAGTTTAAGAGACACACATGCAAATCACATTCATGCATGATGAACACACAACCGATCTAGTCTGAGGGGTGAACCATGCTCTAATACCACTCTGTAACACCCTCTTCCCACATCTACCCAAGAAACCAGCCAACTAAAGTAAACATGAAACAAGAGGCGACTATGTTGTAGTGTTTCCTTCTCAAAGATGTATGAAAAGAACCCACTTACGATTGTGGATGACAAACAATCTCAACAATATAAATGTCTATAAACACTGTAGTTCTGCAACAACTAATACAAACAAAACCTACCAAAGTCTAGATCTATTCCACAATCATAGTTCAAGAGTAAAAAGAAAGAGTAATAACTCCAATCATCCAATGGAAACCAAATATGCAAAGAATAATTTTATTAGAACAATTGTGAAGGGAATAAAAATATGCTACCAGTCCCCCTCTATGGGATGGGTTCTTAGATATCCTCAAATGTCTTCACCTTGTGTAGAGTCACTCTCCTCTATAATGCGTAAACCCATCAAAAATATGGTGTGTGACAATGAAAATAATCAGAGTTGCAAGAATGTGTGCAAGAATGAAAATAATCAAAAGTGAATAATGAATGGAAAACTCTTCTATTTTTAACAAAAAATTGATTTGTCCTCGAAAAATGGGAAATAATAAAATATTATTGATCCCATTCTTGGAATAACCACTTGTAATATTTTATTATATTTGGTTAGGAGGGAAGAAGTATTTGAACTTTTATTTAGAAATAATAAATAAATATATGATCTATTTATTATCTCAAGGAATTAGTTAAGGAATAATAAACAAATAATTATTTATTTAATAATTCCTAAGGGATTTAGTCAAATTTGACAAAGAATAATAATTAATTAGTGATTAGTTAATTATTCTTAGAGAAAAAAAAGATAATTAATGATTTAGATGTTTATTTTTCATGATTGGACCAAATATGACAAGGAATAATAATTGAGCATTGGTTTAATTAATTATTCCTAGAATAAAATTCGATAAATAATGATTTATTTAATTATTCTTTAAGGGTTTAACTATAAATTACTTAACAAAGGCGTTTATTAAGTAATTTCTCACAGTGAAAGCAATTTTACTATGGTAAAATTGGCTTTACGTGGTGTACTTCGATCCATCTAGTAAATTAGGCTACATTAATTTTTTGGTAATAATAGATTTCCCCTCAATGTACGAGTGTTAGGAGAAAAACTTGTGATCGAAGAACATTGTAAAGACACAATCACTAGAAAACACATGGGAGTCAAAGAGAGAGAGAGAAAGACCAAAAAAAGTTGAATTAAAAGAGGATAGGGATAGAGGGGGCGAGACTAATGCAAGTCTCCTTTTATGTTGTGGTATTGGACCTCACTGAGGCAAGGGAGGCATACCCATACCCACTGAGATAACTTAGTACAAAAATAATGGTTCACCCATAAATATAAAACTGAGAAATGAAGTACATGATGAATGACATGCTAGCATAATAAAGCCAGAAAATAATACAGTGTGTCCCATATACATAATGCACCTGGAAAAAACATGAGCCAGGACTAAATACAATAATATCTGACGACATGAGATACAAATCCCCTTCCCTCAGAAAATGTGGGAGGGAGGGTAGAACAACTGGAAAAGCCCTGTTGAATAAGGAAGGGCACTCTAAAACCGAATGGATCATCTGGAGGAGACGTGCATGGTATGAACACTGAAATCAGTAGGAACCAAACCCATCAACTCTGTGGAAATTCATCTGAGGTTGTAGCATCATAGGTATCCATCTGGGCATGTGGGGGGCTACCTGAAGGGCCACTCCCTCATGAGTTATGAAACATCTCACACACACCCGTGAATCACTGGTACAATCTATTGCATCACTGGACCATCAAGTGTATGGATCACAAACATGAAACGACCAAGTCAAAGGGAAAATAATGAGACCCTCTACTTGATCCAAGGTGCCAACAAGGAATGGAAGCTAGAACCAAGATACACCACCCTATAGGTCGTTCTTCTGGAATAAATAAGTTGATATCGATAGAATAGGACCCACAATAGATGAGGCAATGATGATCCTCAACTAAAGAATGAGCGAAAATAGTAATGTGACTGATGGACTGACACCAAGAATAATGGGGAAAAAGTTGGACTGAGGGACAAACAGATGACTACCCTTGTCAAAGCATAAAGTGCATGGTTAACCTGGAAGAAATTGACTCAACTCCAGAGGGGATGGGAAAAGTATGACTAGAGGCCACAATTGGCAACACAGGATGAGAAATATGCAAATATGGATGGAATAATGTGAAACGATACAATAGGACATGAAATAGACTCCACAAATGCAAGGGTGAATCATCACAGATGCTCTAAAAAAGCATGATTCGAAGATGCTGCCACACAAACTAGGCTCAATGGGGACCATAAAAACATGAGCAAATGATGGTTACTCATGAAGAAAATCGACATATGGTACGAAATTCAATTTTGAGAGGTGACAAAGTGACCTTTCATGGAAAAATGGTTTCTTGTTGAATTGTCAAATCATCAAAAACTGAGGAAGACCCATTATATAGCTTGTTGAGAGATTTCCAATGGTGTTAATGATTCATCAAACTAAGCTATGGTCTAGTCGCAATGCGCAATAGCAAAATTGTGGATTTTTTTATGAAATGATGATTTACCTCCAATTTGGATTCATTTGCTAAGTGAGTTGTGGTGAATTTGTGGAGGAGGAAAGGACCCTAAATCCTGCGGAGATCATAGTAGACAAGCCGACCGTTGAAATCAAGATCTGCGACTTTTAGGTAGGTGGCCTTACTCATCTCTTCAATTTCATTGGTTTATTTCCTAATTTTTGGCACTTTTCAGCTCTCCGAGAAGCCCCTACTCATGATCATGATTGCATCTCACTTTCTAGGCTAAGAAGTGTGATCTGGCTCATAGGAAACAATTGGAAACCTATGAGCTTGCACTTTCTGGGTTGAAAACTACGATTTGGGGTAAGAGAGAGGGTTGGTCTGCTAGACTGGTGGGGGTTGCATGAAGATATAGCACCGGTAAAGCCAATAGGATATGTAGGCCGAGTCGTAGCACCTAGGGGCTACATATCGGGGGACATCATTGTCGCAATAGGGTCCAAAGGATACTATGCTACTTGTTGATTTGCATTATAGGTTTGATGTACCCTTGACCATATTTTTAGAGCACAGATGACATCAATTAGAGGAACGATACACATATGAGCGCACTTGTCTTCTCTCGGAGTGGTGAGGTATCGTGTGATGCCTGAAGATGGACGGTTAGGAAATATGTGATCTACGTGTAGGTGGAGCAGAGCCTTTGGCGCAAGATCCACCAGAAAGTGACTAGATGTAAGGACATGTGGGTCCCATTGATCATGATTTTTGTAACATGCTATGGGCATGTTAGACGTATTTAGAGCTATGGCTCCAAACACTTTTAAGATACATAATATAATTATTCATTTTATATGACGATGGTGGTTCGACATTTGTTGTGTTTTTGGTTATCTTTTGTGGTATACATGTGATAAATGCCAATTTAGAATGTTTTTTGCGATGGTATCTACATAGTGATTTTGGGCTCTAGGCACATGATTGAACATAATGCTTTCAAATTCATGTACCAATATCTTAACTCATAGATATTTCCTGAATAGGACCTTGTTATGCACATGATACACACCATTCAATTACATTACAAGTAACAAGGAATCTAAATGAACATGAAGATAAACGATGCGATGAGTGATGGAATCAACTAACAAACCTATCAATGCATCATATTTGGCCTGATTATTAGTGGAAGATCCAATGCACACACCGTTTAAAAGGACTAACATATGCAAGGGTGTAAAAATGGCCTAGGCTATCAAGGCTAGATTCCAGGAGAAGCAGCTTACACCGTCGGCATGACCAATATATGGTCTGGATGATGGATCCATCTAAAAGGTGCAAAAGACAAGAGATGAGATGATGTAATCTACCTATGTTCATGGCAGAAATAAAGACAAACAAATTAAAGGGATGTGTTATGACTAAAATTTATTGAGATAGAGCACATTATGAGAATTATGAAGGAAATGACCTTCAAAATCCTCTAAATAAATGCCCCCTTTCTTAAGTGTAGGGGTAATCAGGGGTAGACATAGCTTCCATGGTGTCCTCATCAAGCAGGGAGATGGGTGGATAGGAGGAAGACTGACTACATGATGCAACAACATTACATGGTGCATCAACCCAAGAAATAATGTCCACATACACATCATCTTGAATGGTAGATGGTGGGCTAGTAGATGGAAGATCTACAAATGTTGAGACATGTGATTCTATCGAAAGAGGTTCAATAGAAGCATGTGAAGAAACCTCAGAAAGGTTTTCCTACAAGGAACTCAATGATGAAGACAGGTAAAGGATGTGGCATATGGTGTCTATCATCTCGACATCAAGGGGAGGGATCACAATGTTGGGACTAGAGTCCCCCTATTCTTGTTTACTAGTGGTACTAGAATCCACGGGTAGAGGAGTAGATGATCCACTATGAGTGGCCTCATATTTATGAATTTCCCTAGGGCAATCACGAAATTCATCGCGACAAGGGCAACAATGGGAATAGTGACCATGATGATTACACACAACACAAGGGTGGTTTGTGCACAACGTTTTGAGTTTCTTGAGTGGCACTGGTAAGTTAACATGGAATTCTGATATATTTGGCTTAGGTAATGCTTCATGAACCAAAGGTTTAAGTTGAGGAAGCTCGAGACAATTATTAGTGGCATGCCCAAAAAATTTACACAAAGTGCATGGAGGTGAGGAATTTTGGGCCTTAGGGGTTGGAGGAACTTGGGGAGCCTTATGTTTCGATTCTTTCCTTTTGAGCTTGTGATGGAACTGAGGCAACAATAGGGGTCATGGGGAATGATTGTACCAGGGTCAAAGCATTATAATGTCTTAGATGACTCGGCAGAATGTTCACAGGGGGATCGATGTACCATACTGGGATCCCGAGAGTCATATTAGGAAGGACCAACAAAGCCATGATAGGGACAAAAAAATTCCCAGAAGGGGGAATAATAAAGGTATCTAGCCTGCAGCGTAATGTCCCAGCAGAATAGCTCCTATGTCATCGAGACATTAAGGATTAGTTCCTCGCGAAAACATAGGAGAGGCACCCACAAATGGAGGAGGTCCTGGGTTGTGGGTCCAAAGGGGTGAACTCTGATGCTAACAATAGGGTGCTGAGAAGTTGGTTGGTGATTTTAGGGATTGAACTCATCAAAATCCATCATGAAGATATGGTAGTCACTACGACTAGTTGGTTGCAGTGGTGGGCTGCTTGGCCTAGCTAAGGTTGAGTACCAACAAATCCTTGCTGAGGGAAAGGATTTGTGAGCACCGCCAATTGGGATGGCACAAGATTCTAAGGCAATTTTCAACCTTTAGAAGTTTCTTGATTTTCCTACATTTGGCACATCTGGGTTAGGAGAGGACACTCATGTGTATAATGGCCACGTACACCATAACATCCACAAGTCTTGTTCCTAAGGATATCCTTATTCTTCTTGGGTTTTCTACCTTGTTCCTCGTTGTTGGTGTTAGGCTGATTCCCATGGGGTGCACTAGGTTGGTTACCTTGACCAACCCGGTTACCCTTGTTACCCTTCCCCTTATTTGTTTTCTTCGAATTTTGGTGATTGGTCACACTCTATTGTGCAAACACCTAACCTTGAGGAGACGTTGGCTGCTGGGGCTGAGGATGCATGGGATACTGGAACACTAATGCTTGAGGGGATGGAGTGCTAGGTTGTGCATAAGGAGGAGCAATATCTTGGTAGACAAGTTTAGGTCCTGAAAACATATTACTAACAGGAGGGGCATAAGTGTTGGAGGAACTGGTGCCCCCTGCGAATAGCCATAACATTGCTAAGCATACGGTGAAGGGTGTGAAAGGGTTCCAATGATACTGTCGCCAATGTGAGATGCCCCTGGTGCATTGGCACCTCTAAGACGGGGAAGGTCTGGAATGACGATATAGACATAACCAGATTGTGCATAAATCAGATCATATCTCAGAGTGGTTTGGAGAGCTTCTTCCTCAATCTTAGGAAAATCAGACACAACGTCTTTTCTAATGGGAGATAAAAGGCTCCTAAGAAACCAATATAGATAGACACGGTCTTTGAAACGTGGGGCACGAAATGTGCTCCTCCTTCGACGCGACTCTTAAACATGGTCAGAAAGGAAAGTGGCAGAGGACTGACATAATGTGGTCAATAGCTCCGTACCAGTGTCATACCAGGGAGATAACTAGAAATATGAGAAGAATGTATTAGCAATTGTTGCAAAAATGGAATGAGATGCAGAGTGCTGGTCTACATACCATTTTGCAACTTCTCAAGTATGCATGCATTGGAATAGATGAAGACAAATGGAGTCATTGGTTATGGAGTTGGATGAACACCACATGTGGAAGGATTGGACTTGGTTGCTAGTATCGTCTCCAACATTACCCTCAAAATTCAGGATGTTTGAGGGAAGTTTAGTCGGCATAGAGGGCCAACCAGCATCATTGTGTATGGGGTCATTTATCAACTGGTTAAAATCTGGTAGAATTAACCTAGCCATAAAGGAGAGCATGGGGGATTCCAGGACAGTTCCTGGCACTATTCTGCTTGATGTGACCACCGATATAGAACTAGATACAACACCAATTTCGGTTCCTGCACCAGTTGTGGTTCCAGACATGGTGATCATATGCGGTAAAGGAGGCTCGGAATCAGATGAATGAGGAGAATAGCTGGTGTGGGGACTCAGGGGGCTATGAACTAGAACTTGACATGGAGTGGTAATATGCCCTAGGAGAAACTGAGGGTGAAGACCTAATAGTCTCCGCGAGAAACACCTTGGTGGCACAATGGTGGTAGGACACACCCGACATGGGAATGGTGAATGTAGATCAACAATATATCTTTGTCTCGATGCAAGGAGATAAATTTATTATGCTAAGTGTTGGCTTGGTGCTGTAAACCAAGCACCCTTCACTTAAGGTGTGCTTGTGTGTGTAAGCGTGTTAATTGATTAAGCCAAGATAGTGTTTGTAAAAAAGAAAAAAAATTAATGAATATAAACTAAAATAAATAACAGAAAATGAACAACAAACAATTAATTAAACCCCACCTGAATTGTGTTTGCAAACATTGTACTACTTGGTGGCTAAACCAATGGAAAATATACTAAAACGGTTAAGAGATCTAAGTGTCGATGTGACTCGGATCAATTGACACTAAGCTTCTTGAAAGTTGTGCAACAACAAAAAAACGAGAGGGGAAGACCGCTATAAAAAGATAGGGAGATGGTTGAAACACCTAGGGAAACTGATGGGACCATAATGTAAATGACCAAAAAAAGTTAACTGTGAAACTATGGATGGTAACAACCTATCTTTACAGATCTGAAACAAAAGCGTATAGATCTAGAAAATTTGGCTAAAATCATTGTAGAAACTTAGACTAATCACTCCTCTAAACTCCCCCTAAAAAGGTGGAAGCGTACTACAATCCCTGAGGGAGGCTAAATTCTACTTCGACAAGTAAATCATAGTGGATCAATGCATAAGTGGAATGAGATAGAGGTCAAACAACCCAGCAGATAGCTCTCTGCGAAACCAAGAAATAGATATGAGAAAAACCCTAAAACCAAGAAATCATAGGTACTCACAAGTTTCTCAGTAGGGATCACACTTTTTGGGATGTTTAGTGCATTTTGGACTCCAAATTGCACTTTTTGGGCCAAAAATTGTGATTTCCACTCCGAGGATCTCGGTCGGAAAATTTCAGAAAAGGTGTCACATTTTTCACGGTTGGTTCCTATGACCTGCGGAAATGACCAGAAAGCTTGCAAAAGTCAGAACTTTATCAGATCTAGTGTTAAAAAACTAGGAAAAATTAATAGAATTGAAAAAGTAAGAAACCCTAAGCTGAAAACGAAGGTCACCCAGGACCCAGTGGAGTCTCCAATTTTCTTGTAGTGCTTTCTTCTCAAAGATGTACTTAAGATTGTGGATGAAAAACAATATCAACAATATAAATGGCTGCTAAAAATTGTATATATGTAGCAACTGATAGAAACAAAACCTGCCAAAGTCTGGATCTATGCCACAATGATAGTTAAACAACCAAAGGAAAGAGTAATAACTCCAATCATCCAATGGAAACCATATATGTAAAGAATAATTTTATTATAAGACATGTGAAGGGAAAAAATAGATGCTACCAGTCCACCTCTATGGGATGGGTTCTTGTCTTTCCTCAAACATCTTCAACTTGTGTAGAGTCTCTCTCCTCTATAATGTGTAAACCCATAAAAAATATGGTGTGCAACAATGAAAATAATCAGAGTTACAATAGTGAGTGCAACAATGAAAATAATCTAAAGTGAATAATGAATAGAAAAATCTTCTATTTATAACAAAATATTGAGTTATCCTCGAATAATGGGAAATAATAACATATTATTGATCCCATTATTGGAATAACCACTTGTAATATTTTATTATATTTTGTTAGGAGGGAAAACGTATTTAAAATTTTATATAGAAATAATAAATAAATAAATGATTTATTTATTATCTCGGGGAATTAGTTAAGGAAGAATAAAAAAATAATGATTCATTTAATTATTCCAAAGGGATTCAATAAAATTTGACAAAGGATAATATTTAATTAGTGATTAATTAATTATTCTTAAAGAAAAATAAGATAATTAATGATTTATTTGTTTATTTTTTATGATTGGGTAAAATATGACAAGGAATAATAATTGAACATTGGTTTAATTAATTATTCCTAGAATAAAATCAAATAAATAATGATTTATTTAATTATTCTTTAATGATTTAACTATAAATTACTTGAAAAAAGGTGGTTTATTAAATAATTTCTCACAAAGTGAAAGCAATTTTTCTATGTTAAAATTGGCTTTAGATGGTGTACTTCGATCCATCTAGTAAATTAGGCTAGATGATCAATTTTTTGGTGATAACACACTATGATCTGATTCAACCTCCTACGTCACGTCAATGAAGTGGAACCAACGGAAACACACCATACAGACATCCAATGTCAGCATTAGGACCCTCAAGAACCAGCCCAACCTTTCTGCCAACCAACCCTTGTGTCCCACTAATATTTTGGACTACTTGGCCTCTAAACACTCTCATTCTATTGGCCTGTCAGTGTCCAGGGACCTATGAACACTCTCACAGACCTACAAGCCAGTGTTGACAGACCCTTTTTTTCAGTGTCGTGCCAGCGTCCCTGATATTTCAACCACCTTTTTAGGCCCAGAGCCCAGGTCACTATCTAGAATTGAATCATGTCTTCATAACAATAAAATAATAAGGAAATCACTGTAGAAATGCAATTACTTTTGTTGGGTGTGGAGCCTGATTACCTTCTTTATCTAAAGCTATCACCACCTTGGACCCCAGTTCGTAATGTGGTGGCAATACCGCCAGTAATATTTGAGCTACAAGGGGGATCCGTTGAGGGTGGCAACAATCTTAAGGGGTCCCCCAAAGCTAAAAATAGATGTAAAATCTCCTTCTAAAATGTTGTAATTTCATAGTCAATCTGGGTCGTTCATTAGGAGGAGATCTGACGGTAGAAGTTATGTTTAATTTAGAGGTTTTTTCCCTAGAAGGCAACCCCTCACTATATATGAGGGAATTGTATTGCATCTATGATCCGGATTTAAACAGGAATGCAAAAAAATATAGAGATAACCATATACACAAAGATGCAGCGGAAATAATACTTTATTTCATTAATGGAAAATACTGAAATATGCTTACAACCAGAATTGGAAATAAACCAGCTAGAGCGATGGTAGGCTTATCTCTGAGAAGAGATGTGGCAGCTACATGCCTCTGAACTGTTCTGAACTATGTTACAAGGAGGATCGAAGGCCTATTTATTGTTGAGAAACAATGGAAAACCCTTCGCATTCCAAAAACTAACCCGAGAAGATGAAACGCCAAATTGTGGGCCCCGTTTTGGGTAAATCAGTACATCAATTTCCCGGGCTCGTAACTTTGGCATACGATCTCCGTTTGACGCGTATGATAGCTCGTTAGGAAAATCTATTCGAGAACTACCATTTTGGGAAGGGAAACATTAGTCTATGGACCCATGTTGCCCCCAGATTTCCCAAAAAACGTCGTTTAGGGCCTCAAAACGGCTCCAGAAGTTCAGGACCCGAAAAAAATGCTAAAAATAGTAAATTGTGCTACAATTACGGAAACTGAAAAACTGAAAGAGATAGTTGTGGGGGTCCAAATGGGTTAGGTGGGTGGCCACCAACATCCACCTAGATCATTCCTCTCCCCCTAGGAAGCAATGGTCCCCATTGCGTTGGGTTCCACCATATGCTCAACTTGTCCTGCAATCTCTGGTGTGTCCAACAATGGTGGGAAGCATGGTCGACGACGGTCCACATTGAACACTTGGTGCATCCGAAGGAATGGAGAAATGTTGTGCTCCAAAGATTTATTCCCCATAGCCTTGGTACTGTTGTAAGGACCTTGTCGGAGTGGTCTGAGCTTCTGATGGGTTCTGGTAAGGCGTTCCTTCTGTCGATGCAACCAGACTTTGTCGCCCACGTTAAACTTGTGTGGTACCCCTATGGGTGAGGAGAAGTTGTTCCTGTGTTCTATCATGACCGTATCCCTTTGTTGCTGTTGTTGTGTGGAGGAACCCTTTGCGGGGGTCATGGATGTGGTGAAAATATTCCCCTTACTTTGGGAGTGAACCAGACAGATGAACTTCCTGGTTTGGGAGATGAGCTTGCTGCCTTTCTTAGCAATGATCAAAGATGTGGTGGTAGGTGGGGCTACCTCCGGTATCCTATAAAATGAATTATTCAAAGAAATAATGACAGCACGAGGACTTGACTCATACACAGCATGTCGCCTCCACAAGTATGGCTAGCCTAATAGTACATCACAAACAACCAGAGGTGTAAAATCAGACAATACCTCATACGTGAAAGGCTTGATGGTGTAGGGAAGGCGGCATTGCTGGCGAACTTTGAGATCTTTTCCTTCATGAAGCCACCCAATACTGTATGGTTGTGGGTGTGGTGTAGCTGGTAGGCCCAACCGCTTCACGACCTCTGCTGAAACGAGGTTCTTTTGGCTGCCACTTTCGACAATGAATTGTAGCGGCGAACCCTTCACCCACATCTGTGAGTGGAAAAGACGTTCCCCATCCTCTAGCTCTTCAGGCTCATTCTTTTGGATCTTGGCAGTGGCAACAGTGGCGCTGGGATCCACATCATTGATCTGCTTCCCTTTACCATTCCCCTTGTCGGGTTCTGGCTCAGGGTCGGAAAATGTATCTGATTCGGAAGCCTTCAACTTAGCCACTAGCGACTGCTTGGTCCAACACTCACTTCTGTTATGAGTGGGAATCTTGTGGAACTCACACCACTTTCTTGTGTCCTTCTTCGGCTTCATGGTGTTGTTATTTTCTTGCGGCTTAGACGGGTTGTCTTGGGTATCCCTGCCTTGGCTTTGTCCTTTGGGCTTCGAATTTGCAAATCCAAAGTCTTGCTTCTTTTGTTTGCACTTTTGCTCGATTTTGACAATGTATCGGTATGTTGTGCCGAGTGAGGAGATGTTCAAGAAATCCATCTCTTCCTAGATGTATCTATGCAAGAAGTCGTGGTACTTGAGTACCAGATGCAGCTCTGAATCTTTGATACCCAACTGTGTGCGAAGGGTATGAAAAATATTTGTGAACTCCGGGACATCTTGGTCTCATCCGTGTCGCAGTGTGGTCCACTTTATGTATTCATCCTCATAGCTTCCAACAGGGTAGTATTGCTCCTTAATGGCATCTCAGAATGAATTCCAGGTGGGTGTGGCTGAAAATAGTGAGCCTGTAGTTTCATCCTTCTGCTCGCAGTAGGTTTCCCACCAGTCCTTGATGTGGGGAGCTGCTTTGAGAAGAGTGAAAACAATCTTTTCCCAACTCGAAAATTCATGAACAGGAAAATAACCCTGTAGTAGATTTAACCAATTATCTACGGCATCTGCGTCTATCTAACCCTCAAATATGGGGATTTCAAAATTAACTTGTACCTTAAAGGGCGTGGCGTTTCCAGAGTAGCTGCTGGAAGCCGATGCGTCGCCTCTGGGTAGTCGTTGAAAGATCTGCGCAAAGTTATTCATAATCGCATTCCTTTGCGGCTCGAGCACTTCTTCGAGCAAGATTTTGATAGGATCTCCTGCCCCCTCGTCTTTCTTCTCATCCGCCATGGAAGGCCGTCGGGATTTGCGAGGCTGGTCTCGCAAAGGTTCCACTAGTTCAAGCCCTAACTCCTTATATCTCGACCTCAATGGGGACATGCAAAGAAAAACAGAGAAAAAACAGACCACTCTGATACCACTGATCTAGACTTAAACAGGAACGCAACAAAATATAGAGATAACCATATACACAAAGATTCAGCGGAAATAATACTTTATTTCATTAATGGAAAATACTGAAATATGCTTACAGCTAGAATTGGAAATAAACCAGCTAGGGCGATGGTAGCTTATCTGTGAGAAGAGATGTGGCGGCTACATGCCTCTGAACTGTTCTGAACTATGTTACAATGAGGCTCGAAGTCCTATTTATTGTTGAGAAACAATGGAAAACCCTTCACATTCCAAAACCTAACCCGAGAAGATGAAATGCCAAATTGTGGGCCCCATTTTGGGTAAATTGGTACATCAATTTCCCGAGGTGGTAACATTGGCATACAATCTTCATTTGATGTGTATGATAGCTCGTTAGAAAGATATATCTGAGAACTACCACTTTGTGAAGGGAAACATCGGTCCATGGACCCATGTTGCCCCTATATTTCCCAAAAACCGTCGTTTAGGGCCTCAAAACGGCTCCGGAAGTTTAGGACCTGAAAAACTGCTAAAAATAGTAAATTGTGCTACAATTATGGAAACTGAAAAACTGAAAGAGATAGTTGCGGGGGTCCAAATGCATTAGGTGGGTGGCCACCAACATCCACCTGGATCATTCCTCCCCCCTTAGGAAGCGATGCTCCCCATTGCGTTGAGTTCTTCCATCTCTTGAACTTGTCCTTCAATCTCTGGTGTGTTCAGTAATGGTGGGAAACATGGTCGACGATGGTCCACATTGAACACTTGGTGCAGGCGAAGAAATGGAGGAATGATGTGCTCCAAAAAATTATTCCCCATAGCCTTGGTACTGCTGTAAGGACCTTGTCGAAGTGGTCTGAGCTTCTGATGGGTTCTGGTAAGGCGTTCTTTCTGTCAATGCAACCCGACTTTGTTGCCCACCTTAAACTTGTGTGGTACCCCTATGGGTGAGGAGAAGTTGTTCCTATGTTATATCATGACCGTATCACTTTGTTGCTTCTGTTGTGTGGAGGAACCCTTTGCGGGGGTCATGGATGTGGTTACAATCTTCCCCTTACTTTGGGAGTGAACCATACAGATGAGTTTCCTGGTCTGGGAGATGAGCTTGCTGCATTTCTTAGCAGTGATCAAAGATGTGGCGGTAGGTGGGGCTACCTACAGTATCCTGTAAAATGAATCATTCAAAGAAATAATGACAGCATGAGGCCTTGACTCATACATAGCATGTCGCCTCCACAAGTATGGCTGGCCTAATAGTACATCACAAACATATAGAGGTGTAACATCACACAGTACCTCATCTGTGAAAGGCTTGATGTTGTAGGGAAGGCGGCACTGCTGGCAAACTTTGAGATCTCGTCCTTCATGAAGCCACCCAGTACTGTATGGTTGTGGGTGTTGTGTATTTGGTAGGCCCAACCGCTTCACGACCTCTGCTGAAACGAGTTTCTTTTGGGTGCCACTGTCAACAATGAATTGCAGCGGCGAACCCTTCACCCACATCTGTCAGTGGAAAAGACGTTCCTCCTCCTCTGGCTCTTCCGGCTCATTCTTCTGGATCTTGGCAGTGGCAACAGTGGCACTGGGATCCACATCAATGATCTGCTTCCCTTTACCATTCCCCTTGTCAGGTTCTGGCTCAGTGTCGGAACATGTATCTGATTCGGAAGCCTTCAACTCAGCCACTAGCGACTGCTTGGTCCGACACTCACTTGTGTTATGAGTGGGACTCTTATGGAACTCACACCACTTTCTTGTGTCCTTCTTCAGCTTCGTTGTGTTGTTCTTTTCTTGTGGCTTCGATAGGTTGTCTTGGGTCACCCCGCCTTGGCTTTGTCCTTTGGGCTTCGGATTTGCAGATACAAAGTCTCGCTTCTTTTATTTGAACTTTTGCTTGATTTTGACAGCGTATTGGTATGTTGTGCCGAGTGAGGAGATGTTCAAGAACTCCATCTCTTCCTGGATGTATCTGTGCAAGCATCCGCGGTATTTGAGTACCAGATGCAGCTCAGAATCTTTAATACCCAACTGTGTGCGCAGGGTATGTCATGCGGAAAGAGTTATTTTTGCGGACAAATCTAACCTCCCTAGGAGTCTAAGACTCTCTAGTGACAAACAAACCAAACAAGAGCAATCCTTCTCTAAACACACATTATTCTATGAGAACTCAAATGTTTTCCGATCTTA